>JASAND010022004.1:0-19105 GCA_030248195.1 Trissonchulus latispiculum
CCCACCCAAACTTGCTGTGTCGGATTTATATACTTTCTTTCTCAACCGGATTAAACGACATAGACATAGACATAGACATAGACGACCAACACACGTATTATCCCCTTTTGTGCGGAGCATTTTTGTTACTTGTATATATATATATATATATATTCACCTGTCCCCGCGGATGCGGGGTGCCCTTGCCATGGTGACTTTGCTTCGCCAGAAGTCTCGATCTTCCGCGTGGGTCAGCATTTCGTAGTAGAACTTTACCCCATATACGTATATATATATATATATAGATAATATAATATATCTATATCTGGGTTTATTTTAGGCAAAAATAAGTGGGGGGGACGCTCCCCCACTGAGGTCGAAAAGGGGTGGGAAATAAAATGGGCCAAAAATGCTAAAAATGCTGTATAAATAGCCTGTTTTCTACATACGCTGCTATAAGTATGCTTAAAAGTGCTCAAAAAATCAAGTTTTAGCACCAAAATTTTGAAAATTTTGACCAAAAATCCTAAAAATTTGGCAATTTCTGGGCACCTTAGGGTGCTGGGTTTTTTTGCGCCACAAACTGCGAAATTACGCAATTTTTTTCTGAAATACGCAAAAAATTTTGGGCCGTTGCGCCACAGTACGCAAAAAATTTTGGGCTAAAATATGCTTAAAAATGCGATTTGGAGCCAAAAATTTTAAAATTCTCCTAATTTTTGCTGGGGGCTGCCGCCTCCAGACCCCCGCCTTGTGTGTGCATTTGCTTATTTGAGATTACTCCAAAACTTTTTGGTTGTTCGTTGTTGATACTAAAGCGTTGTATTGTATCAGCTATGTTTTTCCACTAATTCAAAAGTGCCTTTGCAAAATTGTTGGGGGCATCAAAGCATTTTATATATACAACACATCAAGTGCAGGAACCGTACGTTGATTAAAAAAATGAAAATTGTAGATGTAAGCTGTAAGATGTATATAATCTGTTCAGCTCTACGAAACTTACCCCTCGCACGTGGCCGCACAATTTTCTTGGAACACACGAAAATGGCGGTTTTTGAATCAACTATTTATTAATTTCTTGAAAAGTTTTGAACTACAAAAGACATTCTTGAATAATTTTTGCGCCTTCGGCGCATCTACGTAATTGTTCTTATTTCGTTCCCAGCTTTAACATTATCGTTCTTTCTTTAGCGTATCCGTCTCTGATCTTTCTTTAATGTCGTCAAAACGACATAATGTTAAATAATCAAAATACGTTGTATATACTTATTTATGTCGAAAACAAGATAGTGAAATCACGAAAAATGTTTTTCAGAAGACAAATTTCTTGCGAAAACACACTATAAGTTCCGAAGTCCAATTTTCAACAAATTCCTGCTGATAAATGTTTCATATATATATTCTATTCACGCACTTTCGCTCTAAAAATTGCGTAAAATTTTCTAAGGCTCCTCTCTGGCGTGGCAAAACGATAAATTAAGCTTTTAAAATGCTTTAAAACGTTAACTAAAATATAAAATAACGCAAAAATCGGTTTTTTGAGCGAAAACAGGCGTGGCGCAATTTTTTTCCAAATCACGCAAAAAATTTTAGGGCACTGCGCCACGGACCGCAAAAAGTTCGGACAAAAAACACAGTTAGGGTGAGTGGGGGGGAAGCCCAAAAAAGTGGGGGAGGTGCTCGAGTGGGGGGACCCAAAAAGTGGGGGGCCCCGCCCCCCCCCCGCCCCCCCCCATTAAAATAAACCCAGTATATATATATATATATATACACTGGCGGATCCAGGATTTGGTGACGGGGGGTGGCAAAATTTGTTCAGGGGGGTCTGGGGAGCGGAGCCCCCCAGAAGTTGAAGAAATGTTTTGTTTTTGCAATAAAATCGGTCTTCGGATCTTTCTTTTTATACTTAAGAACTAAACAAATTTTAAAAAATTCTTGACATTTTTAGGCAAAAATGGTAATTTTCTCCGAAAAATCGGATGCATTTCAAGCTTTTTCTTCACAAATGCAATGAATATGCGGTTAGAAAGTAGAAAATTCGCGCCGAAGGCGCGAAATTTTTTGGTTTTTTGCCCTTTTTCCTCTTTCTCTCCTTAATTTTTCCTACCTTCGAATCGCGAAGGCCGCCCCCCCTGCATCCGCACGACGCAAAAGCACGACCAATTTTTTTCCAAAGATTGTGGGGCATTCACCATGCAAGCTGGAGGGCTGCTACTGAAGAAATGTGCTCTGCACAAATATACCCAGGGACAATTTTTAGTTGCCCCGATTTCTGCTTTCTAACTAAAGTTATCGCTTGACAAATTTGGAAAAAGTAGGTAAAATACAGGTTAAGCACACATTTCAGCTTATTTTTCTATAACGAAGAGCGATTTCATAATAAATAAAAAATTGTCCACAGCTATTTGATGGAGGTATCGAATGATATAACTTATGTATCGCGAAAAAATTTACTTGCGTCTGCAAAAAATCTGGAAAATTATGTTTTTTCTAAAATGTGTTAAAAATATTTTTGAAAAGCAACATTAGTTTCATGATATGCATTAAAAAGAGAAAACGTCAAGCTGCATTTTGATATAAAAACGGCTTCTTAAAACTCAAAACTTAAAACTTAAAAGCTTAAAAATTAAAAGTAATGAATGAGTAATAAATGGTGCAAACTTTATGTGACCAAAGGGAATCACCACCTTTAATGCTAATTGAGAAATTTTTCTTTAGCCCAGAGGCGTTTTTATTATTTAATTATAAGTTTTTGTAAAAGATGTATAGAACTTCAAATTGGCATTTAGATAGAAATGCTAATTTTAGAAATTCGTCAACTACCTAACTTTTCAACCTTAAGGGGGGGCTACTAAAATTGACTTGCCCCGACTTTCTCCGATTGGCCTACTTTTTGGCGAAAATATAGAGCATGGGGTGTGGTCAAAAAATATCGGGTACTGAGACCTTAGCTGCCTTCCAGCCATGTGCAGCCGTCGCGTTTATGTGCCCGACCGCATATTTCTAATCTGTGTAACTGGAATACGCATTCTAAAATGTGTAGAGTAAATACGCAAGCGCTTTGAAAGTGTGTGCTTGGAATACGCAGCATACGTTTAGTATCTCATTATATGTTATTATATGCGTCATATAAGTTCGTTACATACCCATTATATACTATTATATGCTTCATGTAAATACGTTATGCACGTGATTTAAAAGAAATATCTGAAATAATATATCTGCAAGGCATCTGCAGCATTGACATTCGTTATAGAATAAGATTAGCAAAACAGTATTGAGCTGTTACCTACAATTAGTTAGATTTTAAGCTATTTAAGAAGAGGTGTTTAATTGTTTATTCTTTTCAGCAAATGAACTCAACTCACTATTCCTTAACTTTTGGATACTAACCCAGTTTCTTGAATTTTAAATTTAATTGAATTACAACTGAATCCTAGACATAATGGTAATGTGGGATCAACTCAGCAAACTCTCCCTCAAATTTTCACTGAAAATAGATTTTAGATAACCTTCACAAAAAATGGCCAACTTTACGCAAACTTTATATGAATGCGTTCGAATACATTTCAAAATAATAAAACAAACAGTGACAAATCTTTAACGTTTCAATATTTTAAATTTTTAAGTTTTCTAATGAGAATGCAAGGAGATCCAAAAATGTTTTAAATATAATTTTGCAAATTTAAGTTTGTAAGCTTTCTGACTCACCGAACACGAGTCTGAAGTTTTTCGATTCAGCTCTTGGTCAGTTCGGTAGGAAAGGAAAGTTTTAGGCTTGAGATGTAAGAGTATAATAATGTAAATATAAGATGCCATATTCGTGCTGTGGGTCTCCAAAACCTTGATATCCAAGCTTTCAACAAAATTAGAGATGATAACATTAGTTCTCCTTGATCCTTGATTCGGAAGCTTACGACTTCAAACCTTTTCAAAAATTTTAATTTAAAAAATTTAGTTACCAATAAATCGGAAAAGACATGCGATGCATCCACGCAAAATTTTAGCTAAACTGATTAAATTTTGAGAAAGATAGATCCTGGGGGTGATATTTTGCTTAAAAATTTGGGGAAGGATTATTGTTTATCGTATTCGAAAGTGTGTGTTTCCCAAGTTTTATAAAAAAATTTGAAATTCAATATTATGTAAACAAGTAAATATATGTTTCTTGGATCCAGATATATAGTTGTAACAGCTTCCGTATGCTATCTTCGCTTCGTCTATTTTTGTATATATATGTATATAAGGTAAAAAATTGAAATATGAAAAAATTTTAAAACTATGTTGCCTAATTCAGAAACATTTGAGCTTATTAACACTCGAAACTATTTTCCAAATTTTATTCTATAACGACCATCAATGCTACGGATTAGAGATATATTATTTCGTATATTTCTTACTATCATGTGTATAACGTATATATTTACATGCAGCATATAACAGTATATAATGGGTATGTAAAGTACTTATATGAAGCATATAATAGCATACAATGAAACACTAGAAGTATGCTGCGTATTCCAAGCACACACTTTCAAAGCGCTTGCGTATTTACGCTACACATTTTAGAATGCGTATTCCAGTTACACAGATTAGAAATATGCGTCCGGACCTGTGTCCAACTACGAGACTACTAGCAAATCCCGTGGACCCTCAAATGGAACACAGATGGTAGGTATGGGCCCGAGCCAAACAGTCGCACTGAGGAAAATGCTCCATTCAAACGTGGTGTCTCCAATGACGAGAATTCAGAGTTGGACGCGGGCCGAAATTTGCGGCCCACACCCGGCCCGCAGCCCGCACTCAAATTTTCGGCCCGTAAAGGCCCGCATATAAATGCGATTATCTTATGTTATGAATACTATTTAATATGTATAGTTTAGTTTAGTTAAAAGTTTTAGTTGCCACAATTGTGACTTTTTTGCTATAAAAAGACTCTCCGTACTTTTACAAAAATGCTTCGCAATTTAATCTAATTTAATCAACATGTCATTTAGTTATTTCTCTAAATCTGTAACCTGCTAGAAGCTTTGCTGCCGACTGAGATAACTTGGTCGGTAGATTTCACATGCTTGAACGAACACTTCAATAGAGCATTTTGCACTTATTTCTTGCGATAAGCTGAGAAATTTTGGAAATTGAGGGGCTTTCTGATTTGAGGGCAGCTTGCAGGCACAGGTGCTTCCCTAAATATTCAAATAATTAGTTTCGAACTTAATTTATTGTTTTAATAGTATATTTAACAATTCACAAAATTTGCACATTTTTAAGTAGTGGTTTGGGATGCACTGAGGCCAAGCTCTGACCCCGGCCCCGGCACCGGTGCATCTATAGTCGTGTCATTGTAAAATGTACAAAATGTATAAAATGTAGTTAATTCCGTAGGTCTTGTCTCTATTACCCCCACCACTCAAAATTCTTAAAACTTAAACAATTGAGCGAAAATTTGGCATGGGCATGTTTTCGATGCTGAGTTCAAATATATCACAAAAATTTTCGATTTCGCAAAATTCTATTTTTGTGATTCGCAAGGGGGGGGGATCAAAGGAAACCGAAAATTTTTTGTCTTAAATTTTGTTGAATATTTGCAAGCAGAGGGCTTCTGGATGGTAGAACACGAACGAACCTGAAGTCCATTTTTCGTTTCTAGTATTTGTTATAGTTCGGTCTCAGCTAAAGTTGTAAGCTGTAAGATGTAAAGCTTGCATTGAGCTAGCAAAAAGCTGAATCGAAAAACCGACACCATATTCGTGTTCTGCGATCCAGAAAACCTTCATATTCAACTTTTCAGCAAAATCAAAGACAAAAATGTGTCAGTAGCCCCAGAATCAAAAAAGCGAATTTTGAGAAATCGACATACTTTGCAATGTTTGAACTCAGTGTGCTCGAAAACATGCGCATTCCAAATTTAAGTTCAATTGGCCAAGCTTTAAGAATTTTGAGCGGTGGTATGGGTAATCGAGAAAGGAACCGTTAATTCAGTGTAGGTTTTCTGATTTCAAAGTTAAAAATATTGTATAAAGCTTTTAAATTTAAGTTTAAAAAGTTATACTGTCACTACAAAAATCGGCCAGCCCCGGCCCGCCCCGCGGGTACTCGCGGCCCGCGTCCAACTCTGCGAGGATTGCATTGCTGATAATTACACTGCAGAGAAAGTGCCGTTTACTTATGCTGCAAGCATATTACACTCGTATAAGGTTACAAG
Organism: Trissonchulus latispiculum; assembly: GCA_030248195.1. Classification (NCBI taxonomy): domain Eukaryota; kingdom Metazoa; phylum Nematoda; class Enoplea; order Enoplida; family Ironidae; genus Trissonchulus; species Trissonchulus latispiculum. Next base: position 6,185 of record JASAND010022004.1, read on the forward strand.
ACTTCTTCTGAGCAGCTGGGAATTACATTATGCAGCTTCAAGTTTAAAAGACCTGCGAAGCTAATGGGGAATCTTCAAGCACAATACCACCCAATGGTAATGATGAGCAAGTAGACTTGCGCTCGCACCTGCAGACAGGATTTTGAAATGGAAGTGGTTCAGAGAACCAATTTTTTTCCAAAATTTGGCCAAATTTGCGCCAAAATAGCAAAAAATTTAAAAGCCCCGAAGAGGGAATCCGGACCCCCCCCGCTCGGATACGCCAGTGCCCATAAATTGAGTGTCGGATTCTGTAGAAAAGATAATTTAAATGCTAATTGAGGAAGTTTTGTTTCTCCCAGGCCTAAAATTATGAAACACCATTAGTTTTTAGTATTTAATTATATAGTTGCTGTAAAACCCACGCATTGACCCCTTTCACACCGCCCCTATATGGGAACGTTGTCCAAACGGGGGTCGCTCACTATTTTGCATAATTACACATTGAAATTAATAGCGGCCCAATTTGGGGAGGGGGTTTAAGCGTGTATGTTTAACACTTGCATGTAAAAAACATGCTAAGGGAATGAGTAACCCCCGTTTGGGACTATGTACCCATATAGGGGCGGTATGAGAGGGGGTCAATTCATGGGGGGAGGGTCAGCCAATAGCGCGCATAGCATAGTTTTGGCCTTCACTGCATAGAGTGTGACGCTTGTCATACTCTTATCATTATGTATTCTTGGTAACACTTGCTTGCAGTGGTTTACGCCGGACTTCAGGTTTTCGCGAGAGCGGGTTAAAGATGGAGAAATTTAATATTCACACCTTTAACACTTTTGACGAGCATTTACCGATATTTTTCATATTTTTGGACAAAAGGTTTTTTAAGCCTGGTTTACACTATCAAACTTTCATCTGATTTTATCAGATGGAACAAATATCAGAGCAAACATTTTTCATCCGACCTGTAGTTTACACTGTCCACCAAACGAGTAAGGAGTTTGCGTCTGACAATGACACAGTGTCCAATGAAATTCAAAGTCCGTTGCTTCACGCCAGCTTTCTTTAAAATGAAGCTATACGACTGGTCAGTTTCGTCTGATATCAGACGGAATTTCCATTTTGATCCGACAAAAATTTTCTTGTCAGGGCTGAGTCAGCTAGTCGTTTACATGCGAGAATTTCGTCTGACATTTGTTGGGAGGAAAATTTTCATCTGACAAAGTCAGACGAGAAGTTTGATAGTGTAAGTAAAAAGTCATGGAAAGGTAAGTTAAGTTAAGTTTAAGTCGCATGGAAAGTTTCAGGAATATTTTTCCTGCGCGGAAAAATCTCATTATTCTGGTTCAGAAACATACATTATGCTGTTGCCAGCCATCTTGAACCGATTTTGGGGTGTCTTGTATGTACGAGTATTTTGAGTCTACTTGTACGTAAAATAAGTTCGCTTTCTACATTTTTGGTCAGACTTTAGTTTCAGTTCTCTTGCCAAAATAGGTCCAGTTTCAGTGACTAAAATTGCGACACAGCCTGAAAATCTTTTAAAATCTGGTTTCAGAGACTGAAACATTACACTGATGTAGAGGAAAAGGACGGAAAAGGAAAGAGGAAAAGGAGAAGAGAAAGGACGTCAGAATCTGACTGAAGGACAGTTAGTCACTCATATGGCTGGCCGTAGTGTTTGAGGCCGGCCGCCGGCCGACGACTTTTGCTCGCCGGCCGGCCGGCCGGCCGGCTGCCGGCTGGGATACAAATCACCAATCAGAAATTTACAAAATAGAGCAACTAAGCTTAAAATGGACTCCAAATCTAGTTTTGCTAATTTTTTATGGTATGCTGTGCTATGTTTCTAAGATAACAACCGAAAATAAATATCTTAGCAAATTTTAATAACTGCACTGCAAACTGCTATAGGCCGGTAGCCGGCCGGCCGGCCGGCCACCGGCCGGCCTACGGGTCACGGCCGCGGCCGGCCGGCCGGTCACCGGCCGGCCGGCCGATGGGTGCGGCCGTGCCGGCCGGCGATCGTCCGGCCGGCGGCCGGCCGGCAGCCGGCCGGTGAAACCCCGGCCGGCCTCAAACACTAGCTGGCCGTACTCACACACCAGCTACAGTAAATGCTGTCAACGTGGCGGTTATAGAGGCGGGTTGAACGTGGGATAACCCAAATTTTTGGCATCCCCGAGTAGTGTTGTTGCCCGGCAGGTTTTTGACTCGGCCGGCCGGCCGAGCTTGTGAACCCGGCCGGCCGGGTGATGCCAACTGGCCGGCCGGGTCAAACAGACCGCCCGGTCAACAAAGGCCTGGTACCAGTTTTGCCCTATTTTTCTTGCATTTTGCAAAATATTTAGCATTAATTGATGCATAGAGTTACTCCTGGTTATGTATAACAGATAAAATCAGGCAGTGTCCTATTTCTGAAGACCGGCCGGCCGGCCGGCCGGATTGTCGACATAGTGGGACGGCAGGCCAACAACTCTATCCCCGTGAAGGTAACAAACACATCGTCAATAACAATTGTCCCCAAAATTGTTAGTAGTCCTTTGCAGACCAGTTATTCCATTACGAGCAGTCTTTGATCGTTGCTGAAGGTCCTGATGTGCTGTGAGTGAACTAGGGTTGTAAATTGTAAAAAAGTAAAAATGTTAAAAAACATTTTTACAGTTTACAGTAGCAAAATTTCGGACTTTTTAACAGGAATTTACACTTTTTAACACCACTTTTACACTTTTTAACACCAGATTTTTACATATTTTTAACACTATTTTTCGGAATTTTTTAAACTTATTTACAAATTTTTCACAGACCGTTCATTAGTGTTTGGTATACCCATCTCTCTAAAGAGAAACACTTCTGATCATTCCAACTGCGTATAAATTTGCTATAAAATGTTTGCTGGTCAATTTGCTATATATTCTTACCAAAAAGTCGAGCATTATAATAAATCCACCACAAACCTGTCCTAACCTTTCGCCCCGAACTTTGCACCAATCAATTGCTGGAACAACTTCCCTACACTACCCAACTACCAAATCTGTATCACAAAACGAAACGTTTACTGGGAAAAGAGCACAACATCTCTCATGACATGTCAATTCATGCATGACTGGAAATAATCAATAGGCTTAAAGATAACAATTCGCCAATTCCAGAATACAATAGAACAAGTAACAAAAACATACTTGAGGGAGGTCTCTCTTTAGCGCTGAAAGATGGTCAATAAATACACAAATTTCACCAGACTACACAAAGAAACAAGCAAGACAAGAAAGACAGAGACAATAATAACCAAATAAAAGTAACAACATGTTCAGGCACGAAAAATAAAATAAAAACTGAAACAAACAGTAAAGCCCTTTTCAATTACATATATTACTGTGTGTAACGTGCAATATAATGATGCGAAATGAAATTAAGTATATAAGTATAGCCAACAACACAACGTTAGCATGTATTAAATTACAAAAGAACACATTTATCACGGAATAAGCTTCAACTGACAAACAACGAAATGTTGAAGTCATAAAATCCCCTCACCCAAAACACCCAACATAGCACAAAATAATCGGTTTAGCGGTATAACTCGGACACTATTTCTGGCACGTTTCCAAACGACATGCATCACGTATCGGATAATTATTGCACGAAAACCATCTCACATAATATCACACAGGCTAATAGAACAATTATTAATACAAACCAGGCCCCTCCAAACAGCATAATTATTGATAGAATTGTAGCCATTAATTTTGAACGATAAAAAATTTAGCTCGTAACTAGTGCGATTTAAAACTTTAAATAGCGAAGCTACATTTTTCTTCCCTCCCAATTTTGTCCCGTGCACATTAACAGAATCTTGAAAAATTTGTTTTGAAGTTATTCTGAAGTCAAAACGGCAGCGACAACAAGCACACAAAAATACAACCGAAAAAAAGATACCACAAAAAGAAGAACTAAAATGTTCTGTAATGTAGATCATAAACTTCTCATAACAAAATTCATACAAGTCTCGAAACACGACTTGTTTTCTGTAGCAAACTGAAAAATATTCGAAAAACTGTTTCATTCAAGGAAAATTCTTCGATTTAACGACTAAATATCGAGCCTTCACCATACAAACAGGTACAACAACCAAAAACCTGAAAATTAGCCTATACGACATAACTGTATCACAAAAATTCAATAAATACGTAACAACTCCTTAACTCAGCACCTAACAAACACAAGAAAACAAAAGTGATATCAAAGGCCTATTAATTGTATCATGGAAAGAAACTCCAGAAATTTCCGGAAATAGGTGGACTGACAAACATACAGTCATCTCGAATTCCATAAATCGCTGTAGAATAAAGGAAGAAAATAGGGAAAGTTTGTAGAATTATGTAAGACTGGTTAGACCAGGACAATAATTACAGCTCGGTTCTTGACTCCTGAAAGACAAACACAAAAACAACCATTTAAACACAGCAAAAGAATCATCAAATAATGGCTGGTAACCAATTTTCTGGACACAAAATTTGTGTTCAAATTACGGTACACAGTGAAAAGAATAGGGGGGTTTGGTTTCTCCAGGCAAAGAAATTTAACAGATTTGGTACAACACTGCAAAAAACAGCAGGAAATAAGCAGAACTTTTAGACGTAAGCAATAAATATCTGCAACGGTGCTGAAATGTTCAAGAGATGTAGGGGAAAGCAACGACTTCAACATTCCTTTGCTGCTGGTTTCAATCAAAAATACTCAAAATCTGGCAATTTCGGGAGGGGTGCAGTCCAAAACGTGCACCGACATAATATAAGAACATTAGGTCCCTTTTATCAGACGTGTGCACATCCTAATTCTTGATAATTTGTCCCGGTGGGGGCGGGGGGGGTGGTGTCCTTCCTTACCTCCACTCTATGCTTTCTTGGAGGCTCATCTTCATCTTCCTCCTCTCGATCTTCATCTGGGATTTCTGCCTCCGCTTCCTCTTCCTCTTCTTCCTTCTTTCCCTCATCCTCCTCAAATTCTTCCTCTTCTTCAACCTGAAAGAAATCAAAAATTTGGTTGTTGTTGTTGTTGTTGTTGTTTGCTGCATTACTAGAGACAGAGCTATGTATATGTAGGTATAAATCGGTTATGTATTTTGATCATCCCATATTGAACTACATATTAATGAACCTTACAATATTATAATTTCTACCTGAAATTATTTAACGGATGCTAGTTAAGTCAAATCAAAGAAGAAAAGAAAATTGTTGTCAGTGCAATGCTACAGCAAAGTTTTAAGGGAGGGAAGATTATGCTTAGGCAATTTTAAGCGAAAAGCAAAACAGTGGAAAACGATGCGATAACGAAAACCAAAAGCTCCATTAGACATCACAATGAGTGATGATCATCACCCGAAGGTGCAAATTATTAGCCAGGAAACTGGGGCCCCGTAAAGGTTGCTCAAAAACAACTCAACCAAGTTGCCAGTAGGAGTCTCAAACAGAGGATAACGTGGGGGGATGAGCAGTAGCAGTTAAGCTATGTAGCAGTTGACACTTCCTCTAACTGTTTAGGAGTCTTTTGTCTTTTCGTGCAGCGATTTAAAATTAACTCAGTCATGTTCGCGAACAGGGTAAACGAGCTACACATTTTCTCCACAACATTTCACCGATAGAGTTATAGTATCAATCAGGGTATTTTTTACGGGGTGGGGGGGGGCGGGGGGGCCCCGAAATTGACCTCCCCCTCGAAAGCGCCCCTCCCTCCCGGGATTTCTGCTCCCCCCCGGGATTTTTTGGAGGCCCAAATTTTTGCCAAAAATAGGCCAATTTTCAAAAATTTTCCGGGGTCGCCGGAAATGTTTTTGTAAAAATAGGTATTTTTAGCTTAAATCCTGGCATTTTTGAGAATTTTTGGCGTTTCACCATGCAAAATATGCCAAAAATACCATTTTTGTCTCATTTTTGCAAAAAAATCCTCCCCCCCGGGGAAGCCCCCCCCCCGGAAAAAAATCCCTAAAAATACCCTGAGTATATAAACAAAAGGCCACAAAATGACCCGACAATCAGCCCCTTTCCATGTTGACAGTTGCAAGACTATAATATAATTTTATACGGAAATTGACATTTACGGAGCGCCAGTTAATCCCAGTGTCTCAACTCTTCCTATTATAAACTCTTGACTAAAAAAGCAACGCTTCTCTCTTAATAGTCTTACCACATCATCTTCACCAAGATTGAGGGAGGATTTTAGCATAGACTCAATGCGCTGAGCAAATCCCACCGAATCCTGCAGAAGATAGCCACTGCGAAGTGTCGCCGTTTCAAACAACAGTTTCGCCGTACTGTATGCCAAGGGGTCTTCCTTGTCAGCCTGAAAATAATCACAAAATGTAGAAAAAGTAGACCAAAAATGCTTTACAATAGAAAAACAATATACGTACAAAGTTCTCAGAGAAAAGTTCAACTACATAAGACCCCTGTTTACGCCAGAAACATGATCTTCTAACATAAGGTGTGATAACGTACTTCAATTCGTTTGAGCAAATCTTTAACAACCGGATGTCTGGGATTGATTTCCAGGGTCTTCTTTTGACTGGTATAAAATCTTAAACAGAAAAAAACAACAAGTCACAAATTAATTAAACTATACACAAACGTACAGTAAAGTCATATGGAATTCTGGCTTATTTTTAGGCCAAAATTTATGGGGGGAGCTCACTAAAAATGGGGGGCATATTTTTGAAAAAATCCTGTACATTTTTACGTTTTTTGTGTAAAAAATGCCAAAAATGGCTAAAAACTGACTAATTTTACATGTTTTTTTGCTAAAATGGCAAAAACGTCGTTAAAATTCCGGCAAAGCCGAAGCTCAAGCCAGGCCTCCAGTGGAGGAAAAGTGAACATTGTTTTGGACTTTCATATTTTCTTGATTCCTTTGTATTCCTTGTGGAGCCGTAAATACATAGCTGACTGTTTTATCGACTATCTTTTCTATTAATTTATGTACTCTTGCTTGATAGCGACTACTCCGCAACAAAAAGAATAGTAGGCCAGTCCAGTAGGAAGTATATACAGTAATATAGTGCCTACTCCTGTGAGGGGTCTTTGGCTTTGGCATAGGCCTGGGAGCGCATGATTCGTTCCATGTTGCCCGACCACCCGTAGGTACTCGCCACCAGGGCACACGGGGACGTTGTCAGGCGCTGTGAAACGGTGGCTCGCTCAATCTGAAAAAAAACATACTAGTCACAAAAAAAATAAAAACATTAAACAAAAACACTACATATAGCATAGAAATGATACAAGAAAAAGGGCTATACATCTTAATCAAAGAGGATAAAATACCCTTTGTTTACTGTAAAAAGGGATACCCCCAGCCCCCCCCATAGGCATAGCCTAAAATCCCCCCATGAAGGAGGCATTTCATCAATTATTCACAAAAGGAAACAAAAATCCATTCTGGAAAAAACTACACAAGAAATGACATACGTCTTCCTTAAGGGCATTTTCCTTCATCCAAGTGAGGAGGGGCTCAAATTCCTTCTCCAGGGCCTCCTGTCGTTCCTTGGCCTTTTCCCCTTCGGCCAACTTCAGGCCCTCTTTGGCCACATTCTGAAACTTCTTCCCGTCAAATTCCGGCATGGCCTGGATACAGTATTCGTCCACGGGCTCGGTGAGGTAGAGCACTTCATAGCCTTTGCGGAGCAGTTTTTCCACAAACGGAGAACTGCGGACCTGAAATGTTTATATTAACAAACCAATTACAGTAATACATTAATAAACTAATCATAGGTTAACGCGGGGGGTCTGGGGGGTCCAAACCCCCCCCCCAACCCGGACAAGGTACAAGCCCTACCGCCGTCGGGGACAAGGGGTAACGAAAAAATAGCCAAGGGTAGACAAAAATTGCCGGAAAAAATTAGTTTTTACACTAAAATTTACCCCCTGAAAATTTCTGTTCAAGGTAAAAGCCCCCTCAAAATTTTCTGTGGACAAGCCCCCTCCAGGACCCGACCCTATGTTAATGTATGTTACTAATGCTAAAAACAAGTAAAATAAGTGTCCCAATTTTTGGCTTTTACGCTACAATTAAATTGAATTCAATCTCTTTGAAATTAAAAGTACTCACGAAAAAGAAGACAGCCCTACATTCCATATTATCAAGCAGACGCAAAATTACAACAGTTATGTGATGATGCTTTACAACAATATTTGTCTCATGTTTCGTGAAAAATCATAAACAATAATCATCCAACATTTATCCTAACGTGCCAACCTCAGGTAGGGAAGGACCGGCCATAAAATAGATCACATCCTGCTTTTCCTTCATTCTCTCAACATACTCTGACAAGGAGGTCAACTTTTCTTCGTCATTGGACGAATAGAAGCGTAGCAGTTTGGCCAGACGCGTTCGATTGCTGGGGTCCTCCATTACGCCCAGTTTAAGACTGAAAAATAACAAAATAAAAATAGGTAAAAAAAGTTAAAGTGATCCCTGGAAAGAACTCCAATCTACAGAAAGTTATAGGGTGCCGGTGCTTATCTCCGGATTCACAGCTCGAAGCCAGGAGCGACAACTCTAATGTTGACTACATCTGTGAAAGGGGGGCCAGCCCTTCATCAGGCATTACGCCAGAACACAGACTCCTGTTACCTTCCCACCGCAGTGGTATCCATTTACCGACCAGTTAAGGATAGAAAGCTGGGTTGGCTGGAGCCCACGGAGAACCGATATGTGCATAGTCCCTTGCTCAAGGGGATTTGTGAAAGACTTGGGGCAGGGGGGGGTTCGAACCCAGGATCGTAAGATCTTTAGTCGAACGCCTTACCACTCGTCCACCACGGCACAAAATAAAAATGAACAGCTTAAAAACAAAATATGTTTACAAGCTGAAAACTTGTGAAACTTGAGGCAGAAAACCTAGAATTAATCGTTTCCATACGTACAACATAAATAACAAAACTGTAGGACAAAACAGTGATGGTATATACGTATGTTTTATACAAACTTTGTGCTAAATTCCTTCCAAAAGTCCAGATACTGGTCTTTGTCAATCTTTTTGATCATGTCTAGGACCTTGCGGACCAACTTCTTTCGAATCACCTTCAGAAGTTTGTGCTGCTGCAACTGTTCTCGACTCACATTCAGCGGCAGATCATCAGAATCAACCTGAAATTAAAAATAAACAAAAATAAAAAAATCCAAGAAAATAGATCAGACAAAACAATTCTCAAAATCCTTACAGCAATTTTGCCCTACAATCAGTGAAAACAGAGATAATAATATAGTAGTAAAGAAGCTAAACTAGAAATTAAACACTTAAACGCAGAACAACAGATTTGCGAAAATTCTTACAATCCCCCGAATAAAGGACAAATATTTTGGCATCATTTCCTGAAAATCATCCGTAATGAAGACCCGTCGAACGTAAAGCTAAAATACAAGAAAAACAAGATGTATACGTACATGTGTTTGAGTAAAGATAACTTAGCAAAATAATAAAAATTAACCAACCGATTGCGTTAATTCTCGTAAATTGCCAAATATTTTAGTTAGGGATAATATATCCAGTGCAGATGACCTGTGGCCCATTCTAGGAAAAATCTACCTTGGAGAAATAAAATGTCAAAAGAAGAAAAAGATACTTTCTACATAATTCTAGCCTACAAAGTATTTAAATTCGAATAACTGCAATAGTCGAAATTGGCCAAATAAATAAAACACTGTGTTAACTGTTTCCATTTTGTCAAGCTGAGAGCACCCCCCCCTCCCCCTTTGTCTGTCTTATTTGTGGCCCTACACCAATTTCTAACATGGATCAAATTATCTGAACAAGACAGCACATTCCATCGCCGATTCCATTCAACTTATTGACTGCTGTACAAAATCGTCACCATCTAAACACAGTTTCGATTTTTTTATAGCTACGCAATGTTCCATCCTTACATATAGCTAAGCAGCAAGCATTATGCTGTATTAGCTAAGTAACAGAAAGCACCCCCCACACCCACAGTTCTACTTGAAAGGTTTCCCATCATTCAATTAACTATATATAATGGGCACAATAATAAATATTATGTACGTGTACACATATCTAATCTACCTATGTGTTTCACTTAACAAGATTTTCCACATTATTTGTACACGTCGAGTAGTACAGACAAGTAGAAAAACCACGATTAACTTTCAACTAAAGGCTTTATCTTACATACAGAATAATTATTGAATTGGGTATTCAGTAAGCTGTGAATGACGGCAATAACACAGCTTGGACCACAGTTTATTTATATCTCAAAGCTTAATTGCACGATCCTACGTATATTATACACCACACGTGTATGTATAAATTTTATAATCAGCAACATGTTCTATCATCCCAATCAAAATTAACATTCCCCCCAACCCTTCCAAGAAATAAAAAACATCTCAGTACCTTAACACCATCCGTCTTTTTGCCATAATTGTTGAACATATCAAAAGGCAGCTTTTTGGGTGCATAGAGAATGGAACGAAAAGTGACCTCTCCTTCAGCGGTGAAGTGTACATGGGCCAGGGGATCGTCGCGTTCCTTGGAAACTGACTTGTAGAACTCGTCATACTCTTTCTGCTCAATTTCCTCTGGTCTGAAGATGGAAAAGAAAGCAAATAGGAAAATGAAAACAAATAGGAAAATAGAAAAATGTACTGTACGTAAGCATTAGCATTGAAAGAGCATAATTTTGAATCCGATAGCTAGCACGTGGCTCAACCTGGATTTTTCTACAGGGGAGGGATGGGGGTAGGTGAGTCCTTCTAAAATCGCCCTCCCCGACTTGGGTCGCTCCCCCCGGGATAAGGTTCTTGTTACCAGAAAGCAAGAGTGTCGAGCCCGTATTAAAAATCGGAGCTTTTGAGGGGTCAATTTTGAAAACTTTTGCGGCCTACGCCGAGAAGATACTACCAGGTCTTCTGCAGCAATTTTAAGCTTAAATGTACAAATTAAAACTGCTTCAATTTTGAGCTCGCCAGTAAATATAAAGAAATAGCTGCTTTCAAACACTATTTTTCGAAACAATTTTTTGCCAGCCCCGCCCCAAGAACCCCAGAAATCGGTGCTCTACTCTATCGTTTCATACTTACATTACTACATGACTGGGCAGCACAAAAAGTGGTGTAAAAGTAAGTTGGGATACACAAAAATATATATTAAAATATATAATATAATATAAATGAATAAATAAATAAATAAATATATTATATAATACAAAATATAATACAAACTTTCGCATCCAGATGGGTTTAGTATCATTGATCAGTTCCCAGTCCCAGGTGGTCTTCTCAACCTTTTTCGTCTTCGGCTTTTCCTCCTGCTCCTCTTCAACCTGGAAACAACAAGAAAGAAGAAATTACCTACCTTGTTTGCCTATCCATCCACGTCATTAACTATTAGTGCACTATAGCACGACACCAAAAAATGTGTGTACAAACTTTGGCCGTTTATAACAGATACAGTACATTTCATGAAATCCAGGACTGGTGGCGTAATTTCCAAATTGGCGAAAACAGCAAAATGTCGCGAAGTATTAGCTCCGAACTCCGAACAAAGTTGGCGAAAAAAACAAGAATTGTTGCAAATTAAACAAGACTTTTCGCCAATTTTGGCGAAAATTGCCGTCACTTCGCGATATTTCGCCAATTTGGAAATTACGCCACCAGTCCTGGATTTCATGAAATGTACTGTATTATAACCTTTGGAATAAACCCCAACAATGTATCCCCAACCATGTAGGACAGTTTCAAGCTTTTGTTCTTGCATCTAACAGTCTGACCAAAAAATCTTGGAACCGAAATCTGATCGGCTGTCCTGAGTTATCATTTGAAGGTAGCCTATGTATATATTTAGAATCCTCAGGAACCCGAGATTTCAAAAATCCGGAAAAATCTAAAGTTCCGAGTTTCAGTCACGGAAAATCTAAAATTTTGTTTTCACAATCGATTAGAGCTGGTCCCGCTACACATTTTTGGTCTTAGAAGCTTTTCATGAAAATGTACCCAGTTTCCGAAATTCGGGGTTCTCGGAATTTCGGAATTTTAAAAATTTTCTCCAATACCCATAAAATGGGTATCATTCGAAAGCTCTTATGGCGCTGAACAATCTTTGTAATAGAACGAATCTTGAAAATGCACTCAGCTTTCGTAATTCGCGAAAACCGGATTTTAAAATTTTTCTCCAATACTCCTCAATGTTGGTATCATTCGAAAGCTCTTGATGAGCTGAGCACGTTTTCTAATAGAGCCAACTCGCAGAAATGAGCCCACTTCTCGGAATTCACGAAAAACTTCCAAGCTAGTCTTAAATCCGGAACTCGTGAATTCCGAGAATTTGGTGTATTTTTGGACATTGGTTCTATTAGAAGATTAATTCAGCTCATAAGAGCTTTCGAATGATATCCATACTGTGGGTATTGGAGAAAATTTTTTAAATCCGGAAAATCCGGTTTTCACGAATTCCGGGAATTGAGTGCGTTTGTAAGAGTTCGTTCTATTACAAAAGCTGTTCAGCTCGATACGAGCTTTCGAATGATACCTATCTTGTGGGTATTGGAGAAAATTTTTAAAATCTAGAAATTTTGAAACCCCGGAATTCCGAAAATTGCGTACATTTTCGTGAAAAGCTTCAAAGAGCAAAAATGTGTAGCAGGACCAGCTCTATTCGATTGTAAAAACAAAGTTTTGATTGCGATAAAAATTGGGCGAAAAACTGAAAACTTTAACCAGGAATTAAGGATTTTTCCGGATTTTCGAAATCTATCTGAGGATTCTGAAAACATAAACACTGTTGGGGTTTACTCCAAAGGTTAATCTGCTATAAAGGGCCAAAGTTTGTACACACATTCTTGGTCGTACTATAGATTATTACTAGTACATAACTGTATTAGTACATACTACTATACATTTTGAAATATTTTTCAAAACTTTCTTTGAAAA
>JASAND010022005.1:0-36179 GCA_030248195.1 Trissonchulus latispiculum
GAAACTTTTTTCGTAAATTTCTTCGTCGTAAAGTTCATCCGGGCGAACCAGGGTTTGAGCCCTACGTATCGAGTTTCTTCTGAAAAAATTTCGGGGGTTTTGTCTGAAGAAGTGACTCCCAAGGAAATTTCGGGGAGTTACGTACGTACATCTAGAGAAGAAGAAGAAGAAGTTGACCCTTTTTCGGCAGCTGAATCCGTTGCTACTGCACTTTTCGCCGACCCAGAAAAACGTGCTCTCTTGAATGGGAAAATTAGTCTGAAGGACTGTTGCCTCTCTCGTAGAAATCAACGGCGCCTTCGGCTAATGATTTTGAATTTTCCTAACATTTGGGACGCTGCTGGTGGGTTCGGTAAGACAGACATAGATTATCATTACATCGAAATTGAACCGGGCAAACGGCCTATTCGTGCTCGGGCCTATAAAGTTAATCCGGCACAGAAGAAAATCATTGACGAGAAATTATCCGCTTGGCTGGAACAGGGCCTTATACAGCCCTCTCGGTCACCTTGGGCCTCCCCAATAATTTTAGTGGCTAAGAAAGATGGGGATTGGCGGCTCTGTGTTGATTATCGAAAATTGAATGCCGTCACTAAAAAGGATTGCTATCCACTACCTCGAATTGACGGTTTGTTTGAATTGATTTTGGGCCACTGTATTTTTTCAAAGCTTGACTTGGCCTCAGGTTTCCATCAAATTCCAGTCTATCCGCAAGATCGGGAAAAAACGGCTTTTATTACTCATTCTGGTTTATACGAATTCAAGGTTATGCCGTTTGGGCTGTGTAATGCCCCCAGTACATTCCAGCGGATAATTGATCGGATCATGGAAGGCTTCATTGTTTATATTGATGACATATTGGTTACTAGCCCGACTGAATCTCACCATTTGCAGCGGTTGCTAGATATTTTTCAACGTTGTCAAAGAGAGCACGTTCTTCTCAAATTGTCAAAATGTGAATTTGCACGAAAACAAATGGCATTTTTGGGCCATATTTTGTCTGAATTTGGCATAGCAACGGATCCTGATAAAATTCGGGTGGTTCGTCAATTTCCTGTCCCTCAATCAGTTAAGGATGTTCAAAGTTTTCTGGGTCTGGCGGGTTACTACCGAAGATTTGTTCCAAATTTTTCGAAAATTGCGAATCCATTGACTCGTCTTTTGAAAAAGGATGTTGAATTTGTTTGGGATTCTGCTTGTCAAGTTGCTTTTGAAACTCTGAAAGAAAAATTGGTCACTGCTCCGGTTTTGATTTATCCTGATTTTACTAAGCCGTTCACTTTAGTCACTGACGCTAGTTATCAGGGTATAGCTGCCATTCTCCAACAGCAGGACAACTTGGAAAAGTTTCATCCCGTTGCGTACGCGGCCAGGGCCCTCCATGCTTCCGAAAAGAACTATACGGTCACTGAATTGGAGGCCCTCGCAATTTTCTTTGGCATCTCATATTTCCAACATTATTTGATTCTGCACAAGTTTGATGTAATTACGGACCATCAAGCCCTCGAATACATTTTGGGGGATCACGCAAAGCCAAAGTCGGCTGAGGGCAGAGTCGCCCGCTGGCGTGCTTTTATTGAGCAATTTCGTTTTCGTGTCATTCAAAAACCTGGTTCTGTAAATGGGGCAGCCGATGCTTTGTCACGGAATCCACCCGCCATTGCTGGGGTTTTTGCTGAATATCCAAAAATTCCTGAATTTTTATTTGCCGTGTTGGACGATGTGTTTGATACCGAGTGTCCTGATGATGGTCCGCATCTCCCTCCGCAGCTCGTTGCAGCTCAGGAAATTTGGGCGGAGGCCCTACGTACTGATCCTTTTACATCTGCTATGATTGAGTTTCTTGAAAACGATAAATTGCCAAAGGATTTGCAATTGGCTTCGTACGTACGGGGATCAGCTTCAAAATTTGTGTTTGAGAATGGCATGCTATACCGGATACAGACAGATAAAAAAGGACAGCCTATCCCAGATACTATCAAATTGATTGTTGTTCCTCAAGAATGTCGTCAATACGTACTCAAAGAATGTCATAATGATTTTTTGGGAGGTTGTCATGTGGGAAAAATGAAAATGTTGGGAATTGTGGCCGCCAGATATTTTTGGGAGACCTTGTCCCGGGATGTTTCTCGTTTTGTGGAATGCTGTCAGGTATGTGCGGCTTGCAACCCTGGACCACGTAAGCCTCAGGCTTACTTAAAATTCTTTACTCCAGTGGAAGCACCGTTTGAGCGCATCAGCATGGATGTCATGCATGCGCCCCCCACATCAGTAGGTCATTGCAGAGTTTTGGTTATTGTTGATTTTTTCACTAGATGGGGGTGGGCTTTTGCAATGGCAAATGAAAAAACCGACACTATTGCGAAATTGTTGGCCGAACAAGTTATTGCTGTCCATGGGGCCCCGCGTGAAGTTTTGACAGACAGGGGTACGCCGTTTTGCTCAGCTTTAATGGAAGATCTTTGTAAATTGATGGGTACACGAAAAGTACGTACGACTGCTTATCACCCACAATCAAATGGGGCATGTGAACGTTTGAATGGGACCTTGAAAGGCATGCTGCGAAAATGCATGTTGGCTTTTGCTCGAGAGTGGGATGTCCTCCTCCCCTGGGTGCTGTTTGTTTATCGGGCAGCCCCACATGCTTCCACTGGAGAGTCCCCATACTATCTCCTTCATGGTCGGGACCCTCGTCTTTTTTCTGAGAATTTTTTGAAGTTGCCAGAACCAGGCACGAAACCTTTCAACCCTTCGTACGTACGTGATTTAATTACTCGTTTGCGATATTCACGAAAGTTATTGAAAGAACATATGGAAGCTATTCTAAAAAAGCGTAAGAACGATTATGATGCTAAGGTTAAACCGGTCGACTATACTGAAGGTATGTTAGTATGGAAGGACATTTCTAAGGCGAATATTCCAAAGGGTGCAAGCCGCAAATACCTGCCAGTGTTCGAAGGCCCTTTTCGGGTCGTAAAAATTTTGGCCCCCCCGAACGTCCAAATTCAGTCCACTACCAAAGTTGATCCGCCAGTCGAAACTATTCATGTAAATCGTCTCAAGCCCTTCCTCCAGTAATCTTATTTTGTATATTTTGTCTATTGTTTTATGATTCTTTTTGTGTGCCCCACCTATGTATTTGTACAAATTTTCGCGTATACGTATACTGTTTCAGGTTTGGATCTTTTCTAATTTTTCTTGTTTTAGCATCTAATTTTTGTTTTATTTCTACTGTTTTTAGGCGAATTGTGAACTTTATGTTTGTCTGTGTCTACCAAGCTGATTTTTTGGTCTATTTTGTGGTTCATTTATTAGGTAAAAAGGTTTTAGAAATTACTTTCCTTGATATTAGTTAAAATTTTTGTTTTGATTATTTGCCTTATTTGGTTTTAAATTCTTTTGCATTGAAAATCTTTATCTCTCTTCCTTGAATTTCTTATGATCATTGATTTTAGACAAAATTTTCTTTCAACTTTTAAGTACGTATATACGTACACAGCCTTTCTGGGTTTTTCTTTTTATGAATAAACTTTTGTCCATAAAAATTTTGGAACTTTGTTTTCTCTTGCTTTTCACTTTTACACAAATGTTATGTACGTATGAATTTTCACTTTCCATGTGTGCACTAATTTCCTTTTCTTGTTTAGGATTCTCGTTGTGGGTTGGCTATCCTTGGTTCCTGTATCCGATTTTGCTTCTGTCTTCAGTTTGGGTAGCCTCTCCGGTGCTTTCCTGAGTTGATCAGGTGGTAATTTTTTGGTATTTTAGTATATTTTGTTTGTGTAGGTAGTCTGTAGTCGCCTTTGGTCAGCAGAATTTTGTAAATTTTGCTTTGAAAATGCCTCGCAAACGCAAAACTCCAGAAAAAGGCTCTAAATCAGGCTCAGAATCTTCTGCTCCTTCTTTGAGCAAAATTCTTCAGGAAAAGGGGGCGTCCACTAATTGGAAAGCCTTAGCGTCTCGAGAACCTTCTACTAGTTCAGATACTGGACCTCGGCGTTCGAAGCGTCAGCGGTCGCAAAATTTGGAAACTTCAGCGTCTGAATCAGGCGATCAAGAATCTGAGTATCAGCCGTCAGAAACTTCAGAGCACAGTGCAGTACCGCCTGTGACCCCTAAACCGTCGACTTCGTCTCAGTCTTCGGCAAAATCTGATCCGGAAAAGAATACTATTACGCTTTCTCCCTTGACTTATGACCAGCTTGATTCACATTTTCAGAATTTTCCCCCTCCTACTATTGATTTTGTTTCTGTGGCTGACCAGAGGTGGCGTGCAGATTATCTGAATTCTATTGTTAATTTCACTGTGACTGATGAACAGCTGCGGCAGCCTACTGTGGTTGTGACTGAGATTGCTCAGCTTTTTGCTGAGGTTAAAGACCTTTACCACCTGGCAAAGCAGGCCGGCTTCCTCGCAGTGGATGTTGAGGGTCTCCAGTTGAAAGAGTGGTTGGGGATACAGCAGTCAAAATCTGCTGTTATGTTGCAGTTTGCAGTCCCCCGGGATATTCAAAAGTTTCGTGACGAACTGGATCCTCTCAATATGAATACAAATTCTGTCGACGACTCTAATATCAAAATTGTAGTGGTTATGCTACACGTGATTTACTTGCAAGTTCCGTCTTGGAGTCTGTTGAGATACGCTTTGCAGCCTATTTTTTACAATACAGATTTTCCGGTTTTGGCTATTAATGCCTTGTGTGACTGTCGTCGAATTTTGGGAAATTTGCGTATAGACGCACGCAATTCTTTAGTCGATTTTAATCATTTTTACCGGTTTTTGTGGGATCGAGTGAATGAGGTGGGCTTTCCGGAACCCGACCCTGAACATCCACGCCGGTCTGCACATTTGTGGTTTGACGATCAGGGAAATCGGGTCATGCCGCCAAATAAAGCACGCGACGAAATTTCCCTGGGGTGGATTCAATGGAATATTTTGAAATATCCCGAGTCGCAGTGCAAATCAAAATCTACTCATGGGCTTATGTCTTTTTTGACTCCACACGAAATTTTGTACGGAATTCGAGACGTTGTGGATTTACTTTTGGGAATTCAGCAACTTTTACATCTGTGCCCAACTTTTTCGTCAGATGATTTTTTATTGCTGAATCAGTTCAAAACTGTCGCTCAAGTCGGGCAAGCGCCTACTTTTCGAAAATACGAAACCGCTGTTTTGCCTGTTGTTGTTGAAGATCGCCCACTTCGGGCTCAAACTGCTTTGAAAATTGCGCATATCCCACGCTCGCCGTTCAAGAAATTGGCTCCAGGAGAGAAGAAGAAGAGGGCAGAGCAAAAGGTGGTTGATATTAAAATTTTGTCGAAAAAGCCGCCTCGGCATTTGTTGCCTCCTCTACATATTTTGAAAGATGACCTTTTCGTGGGTGCTCCGCAGCGACCAAATCCTCCTAAGCGTGCGGGGGCCTTTTTAATGGGATTAGCTGAGGAAACTTCCCAAAAAGCTCCGAAAAAGTCACAAGCACAGAAAGACCGCGAGCAACGCAAGTTGGATGAGCGGGCTGCCGCTCAACACGAAGTGCCGGAAGGGCTCCCTTCTCAAGATATGGATCTGTCATCAAATATTTCGGCTGATGAAAATGACCCTGGGGAGCTTGGCCTGAAACGGTCTCTCCCTTCTGAGGGGTCACCTCCTCGGACTGTGAGTCACGCGGGGTCGGTAGTTCCGACGCCACAAGGGTCTCCGCAGAGGTCCCCTTTGAAAGAACAGGTACCTCAGGCAGCGTTTCTTATTCAAATTCCACCCGGTCAGCAGACTCTGTCGGAGTCTCGGCTCCTTGTAGGCCCCTTGGCCGACGAGTCTACTTTGGCTTCTTCCCCTCAGCGCGGCGAACCCGATAGTGGGGGCCAGTCCCGTATAGGACGGGATCAACCCTCGCCGTCGGTGGAACCGGCTGTGGTGGCGTCGGTCGAGGGCGGTGCTTGCAGGACCTCGACTCCGGCATTGGGTTCTGAGTTTGTCGGTTTGAATCCGGATGATACGCCCACTATGCCATCTTTGCCGCAAATTAACCTAATTTCTCCGTCTCCGGTGTCGGGGGCCCCGGCTTCGGCCGAGGAGCCTCAGGGAGGGGCTGCTTCAGATGTCCCCTTGACTTCTCATTCGGTGCAACCGACTATTTCTGCTGATGAAGCGGCCGCCTTTTTGTTCCCGGACGTGCCGTCTTCTGAAACTGGGGCAAATTTGCCTCCGGTTTTTCATTCGAATACGTATTCGAATGTTGAAATTCAGCCTACTACTCAACCTGAATTGTCACAGATGACTTTTTCTTTCCGAAATTCTCAGGGACAACAGCAAAACGCATCAGCAGTGGTGCAGACGTCTTTATTGTTCCCTGCTCCGGAGGTTTTGAATAAAATTGTTCAGGATACTTTAGATTCTTTGCAAATTCCTCCCCTCCCCCAGGTTGCAGCCCCTCCTGTTTTGGTGGGTTCCAGGCCTCCTACTTTTCGGGGTGAATTTCAATTTTTACGTGAGCAGCCTATACAGCCTTCTTTTCAGCCACGCATGTCTGCACCGCCTCGCATGCGGGCCCCTGTGGGTCCGTCTAGGTCGGCACCGTCGTCGCCTCCACCGCGAGCTCCGGTGCCTCTATGGTCTGTTCAAAATCAACCGACTTGGCGAGCAGAGCAAGCACGAGATCCAGTTTTTTCACATTCAGCTCTAAATTTTCGAACGCCTGGGTTGGGATCTCTTCCGGTAGCGGCACGCACGTGTTTTTCTGATGCGTTTTGGCAGCGTATGCCACCAGTTTCTCAAATTTCGCAACTTGCGGTGCTCTCATATTTTGGTTTTGACGAAGATTCTATTGGTAGTTGGATCGGGCACCCAAAACCCTGGGACGCTATCGAAGTTGCTTATGCCTTGTTTTCAAACGGTGATTTGCCCATTCACCAAATTTTTCAGATTTTCTTTCCAGAAAATTTTCCGTTGGGGGAACTTCGGCCTCCGGTGGCTGCTACTCCCTCCAAGGGTTTGGGTCTGTCTCCGGACCCTTTGTTTGCGACTTCGCCGGTCTTTTCACGGCTTTCTCGCTCTTCTTCTGTCCCGGCCTCTCGCGCTACGGCGCGGGTTAGCTCGGACGAGGCGCCGTCCACATCTGGACAGCCTGGGCCATCAGCTGCTGCGGTGGCTCGGGAGCCTCCTGAACTTGTTTCTACCGAAGTACAAACTAGGCCTCATAGATCTTTTCCTGAACATCCTCCCCCACCGTTGCCGTCTTTGCACTTGGACATTCCGGTGCAACAGTTGACTTTGAATGACCCTGCTCCTGTGCCCAACAATGTTCAAATTTCTTATCCTGAGGGCCATTTTCTAAATTTTGGTAGTTTGGTCGCAGAGTCGCTGGGTGAACCTGTCCCTTGGGACCAGTTCACTACAGATCGTCTGCTGGTTCACAATTATAAGGCAGCATACCTGACTGAAAAGCCCAATCCTCGCTTCGAAGCGGCACCTCCGCCGCATGAGAAAAGTCGTAGGGGTTTTTGTCTAGGTTCTGACGTTATGTGCATGAAACCAGTGCCTACACGACTTGATCTCAAAGGGGATGACCATATGCTTACCCCGCCATTCACAGGCCCTCAGGATACTGATCCAAATTTTCATGAGGCTATCTGGCGGTCTATTATGACGAATCCACGGGCAGTTCCGTTTAAAGTTCATTCCGAATTTGAATGGCAGGTGGCCTATCTACCGGATTTTTCGGCCCAAACTGGCCCTTTTGCTTTGAATCCATTTTTTACGCGTTCATACAGATTTTGGGAAACTCATTTTCGAACTTTGCCTGAACCACCTTTTGCTCTCTCAGAATCGGTCATGAACCGGTGGTTTGATCTTATTCGTGGGATATATCCAGCGGTTCAGCCAAAAATTTGGTGGGAAGAAGTTTTGCAAATTGAGCCTCCTGGACATCGTGTCCATACAGAAACTTTTGATTATTGGAAATTGTGCGTTCATTTTCCTGAATTTCGTCATGAAGGGCAAATTGTTTTTGAATCATGCATGTTGGTCGGATTTGGGCCTTTTAAGGTCACGGCGCTAGCCGATGTGGTTGCTAAGATTTTTCCTTTTATAAATATTTATCCCTCTATGTTTCGCTTTCAGCCGGCAGCCGCGTTAATTTCGCTTTGGCAACATCGTTCTGCAAATTTAGCCGCTGAGGTTGATCGCATTGTTGAAGAGGCCAAAGGGCACGTTTTGTTGCTTCCTGAAAATTTGAATTTTTATGAGCCAGTTACGCTTTTTCAAGGTGCAGAAGACCCGCTTTCTAACATGTTCCGAGTCGAGCCTGAGAATGTGCCAGGCGCTGACGGGTGGGTGCAGCTTTGGGGTTACTATTTTCGTACATCTGAGCAAGCGTATCAATTTCGGAAACTTTTTTATTGGGCATGTCTCCATGCTCCGGCTGAGTATTGCGCAAAACTTTTGAATCCTTTTTACTGTAAGTATGCGGCAGAACATATTTTGCACTGGTTGCCTTCAAATTCTGTTTTTCGCCGTTTGTGGCAAGGTGAAGGTATGCATGTGAAAGCCTATGTCATGCTTGAGGTTCTGCGCGCAAAGGCTAAAGCTTGCCCATTGTTTCGTAAATTTTTACTTGACTCTGGCACCCGCATCTTGGCTGAGGCTACCCAGGACACCTATTGGGGTGTTGGGGCCACGCGCCGTGACCTGCGGCGCATGCCACAGGCCCAACTCCGACAGCATGTTTTCTCAGTGACTTCACGTGGTCAAAATTGGTTAGGTCGCTTGTTAATGTTGATTCGGGCGGAACTGTTCCCAGGTTTGCCTCGCCAATTAGTGCAGGCTTGGGACGAACATCAGCGGGCCATACGGGAGGCGGTCCAACGCGCTCTCCAATAATTTCGTCGCGTGTTATAGTGTTGTGCCCCGTTTATTTGTTTACTTATTGTTTCACTTTTCGCCGTAACATGTCTTTAAAATTTTAGCTGGGTGGGGGGTAATGGGGTCTTACCCATCTCCTTTTTAATCTTTTAACTTTTAATTTTTACTACGACTTGCTTGATCTTTTCATTGTTTTCTGAGATTCTTAAAAGCTAGATTGTAATTTTTGCTTAGGCTCTCTTGGCCTCTTG
Source organism: Trissonchulus latispiculum (assembly GCA_030248195.1). Lineage (NCBI taxonomy): Eukaryota > Metazoa > Nematoda > Enoplea > Enoplida > Ironidae > Trissonchulus > Trissonchulus latispiculum. The sequence goes on from JASAND010022005.1 coordinate 9,112, forward strand.
TAATAATTATAATGATAAATTTTGTTTTTCTTGAACTCTTTTGATGTTCTGGATATCTCTTTCGTTGAATTTTCGGTTTAACCTTCCTTAGAGTTGTCTATTAGAACAAAGTCTTTTGATAACATTACTTTACTGGACTCTTTGATACGTATATACGTACTTTGACCTTTTGATCTCTTTAGAATAAACTTGTTTTCTTTCCTCCCTGTTCCTCTAGTTTCTGTTGATTTCTATTTTTCTTGATTCTAAAATTTCTAAATTTGCAAGTCGTGGTTCTACTTTTTACTTTTACACTTTTTATTGGACTTTTTCTAATTTTTGGGCTCCTACCTTTTCTCACTCTCTTTTAGAGTGGTACCCCGCGGGTCGTCGCGACCTCCGTATGCCGGGTGGGAGGGCCGCACGCTCGGTACCATTCTTTTCTATTTTTAGATTCCGTTTCAAGTAGCCTTTTTGAGTTTTTCTTTGAATTCGCACAGGTCTTTGTGCCGGTGCCTCCATATGCTGGGGCGTACCGACACTCTGGTCTGGAGCTTTTTCCAAATCTTAGGTGGGGCTGTACTTGTGTCGTCTATATTATGTTGTGTTTATTTTTCTTGCATAATCTTTGCCATTTTCTTAATCAGATTCCATTTGTGCTTTATTTGTTGGCCTTAAATTTTTGTTTTTTGTTCTAGATTTTGTGTTCGTCTAATCATGTCTACTGTCCGGTGCCACTCCCCCCCCTGTTGGTGCGCAGGTGTGCTCCCAATGGTGATTGGTGTCTATGATGGATCTGAGTGGTGGTTGCGGCGCAGCTTTCGTCTGGCTGCTGGTGGGGTCAATCTGGCCCATTGTGATTTGGCCGCCGGTTGTGAGGGTGTGGGCTTGGCTGTTCACACAGGCTGGTTCCCCTGTTTTGGTGCTATTACTGGTGCACCGGATTTTCCGGTAACTTTACATCTGTTTTGCCATTTGTATGGCCGTGACTTTTCTACTGTATGGGTGCTATGTCTATGCGAGTATGGCCGCGCCTTGCCTGCGCGTTCCCTTGACTAGGCGGGGGCCTAACCGTCTTGGGGTTCCTTTGGACTGTGAACGGACTGTGCAGGAGGGGTTGCAGGGCCTCCTGTTTTCCTGACTGCCCGGTCCTGGCGTTGGCAGGGGGCTCTACGGCGGTCGTAGGCCCACCTGCTGGGTACGTGCGCTTCTGTTCTGACTGTGCCTACATTGCTGACCCGGTTAGCGGTCGGTTGTTGGGCCTTCTGGTTTGTCTTGCCATCCTGACTTGGTTTCTTGATGGCCCGGGGTTCCTGGCCAACTGTCGACTGGTGGTCCAGCCTTGACCTTTGGGCTCTTCCATCCTGTTGTGGCAGCCAAGTCCAGAGTGAACTGTTGCTGGATTTTGAGATCTTGGGATCGCTGTGCGGTGCTGAAGTGAATACCGCTGTCCTTTCCCTGGCACACCTGCTGACACTTTCCAGTCACCCTTGTATTTTGCTGTTGGTTGTGGTATTTTTTCGGGTTCTGTCTGTCGTATTTTTTTACATAGTTAATTGGGAGGGAGCCTCGGGACAAAATTTTTCTTAAAATTGGGGTCGTTTGATTGTTTTCTGATTTTTTCTCCTGGGTGCCCGCTACCTCGGCTTGGCCGTTGTAATGTATATATTTGGTGCCGGGCTAGTAGATTTTTTCACTTTTCTTTTCTTAACTGTTTTTACTCATATGTTTGATTTACTGACTGTCACTTTTGCCTATTTTCCTTAAAATTTTTCTTTTTCTTTATATCTCTAAATACGCAGCTAGGCAAGTACTCTCTAGTTTACTCTATATTGTTTATTTTGGCATTACTACTATTGTTTTGTATTAGTACACCTCTCTCTACTTACCTTGTCTGCAATTTTGCACAATATATATTGTCTTTCGTCATTCTTTCTATGCATATCTATACATTATCCTATGGTTTATATATTTTCCCTTTTCGTGGTTTTCCTCAATTGGGGTGTTTTTTGTATGCTATGTGGCTTCGGACGGCTCTCTATTTTAGGATGTTGTTTTGTAGTTGTGTTGTATTGTTATCGATGTTGTCAAAAGTAGCTAAAGTAGTTGTCAAAAAGTTGTCGAAAAGTTGTCTCAATTAAGTTTGAGTAGTTTTACCGTAGTCCGGTCAGCATGTCGAGAATGTGTTTGCTCGACCGAGGTCTGATGCATGTGCATCAAAAACATTTTATTTTTACGTAGAATTTCTAAACACTGTTTTACCTTACTAGTACGTAGAATACCTGTGATAATTCCTTTTTATCTTTTTCTAACCGGTCAAAACCCGTCCGAGGCCGCCCGGGGGAAAAGAGGGGGTATTATGTGAAGATAGCATGCACTAAAGATAGATAGCCCAAACTGCCCAAGCTGTGGGCAGTGCCCCGAGGACCTACAACACCTACTCATAGACTGCCCAGCGCACACTTCCTCCCGGGTCCGGTACTTGGGAACCAACCCTTCGTTGGCCGTCCTGTCGGAGGTCCCCAAGGCAGTGGTGGATTTCCTACGGGGTGTGGGCCGGCTTTAGCCGTCCCAATCATATTGGCAGCGCCAGAAGATCCAGGTGTGAAGATAGCGTGCACCAAAGATAGACATTTTGTGAAGTTGGCACGCATTCCTAAATTATGAGATTAGTTGGGAAATGTTCAATTTGACAAACGCTCAGCGTTTTGGTGACTCTTGTCTGAAATCGTCGGTACTTTAGCTAAATTCTCATCAGGTTCACGCTTGAGCAAGTCAGTTGCGATTGGGTTGCGTTTGGAAGCGGTCGGGGGTTTATGCTGTTGCTTAGGTTCCGACTTGGGGCTACCGATTTGTTAATATTTCTTAAATTCCGAGTTATTCTATAGTTTTGTTGTCGCTGTAATTTTGATATTTTACATTTAAAGTCGATGTGAAAATATTCGTTATCTTTTGGTTTTGTATCGTTCGAGTCTTCCTGGCTCATTTGTGAAAGCTGACAGTAAAATCATTTGTTATTATATATTCTTTCGTAGGCAGACTTAGGGCATTTTCTATCGGCATCACACACCACACAGTTACCTAGTGATCTAGTCTTATCCTAAATTATAGATAGTCAACTCGTTTTATTTGAGAATCAGTGCAGTTTACTAACAGACGTATACTCGAACTTCACACAGGAAACAACAACAACCAATATTTTACATCGACTTCAAACGTAAAGCACAAGATTTATAACGCCAACCAATTTATGAAAATAACCCAAAATTCGAAAGTTACTCGTCAAATCGACTAACCCCAATCGGAACCTAAACGACTCGACAAACCCCCGACCACTCTACCTCTTCATTCGAACCCAACTGATCATTGAAGCGTGAACCTAATCGACACTTTAGCTAAGGTACCGACGAATTCAGACAAAAGTCACCGAAACGTTGAGCGTTTGTCAAATTGAATACTTTCCAAATAATTCCATAATTTAGAAGTGCGTGCTAACTTCACAAAATATTTATCTTTAGTGCATGCTATCTTCACACATGAAACCAGTGTTGCTTTTCTAAAATATTTTAACACATTTTAGAAGAAGTATAATTTTCCAGATTTTTTGTAGACTCAAGTAAATGTTTTCACGAGACATCGGTTATATCATTCGATACCTCCATCAAATAGCAGGGGTAGATTTTATTTATTGTGAAATCGCTCTTCGTTACAGAGAAATAAGCTGAAATGTGACAGTAACCTGTATTTTGCCTACTTTTTCCAAATTTATCAAGCGATTACTTTAGCTAGAAAGCAGTAATCGGGGCAACTAAAAAAACGACGCTGGGTATATTTGTGCAGAACACCGCCGAACAGTAGCAGGGCTCCAGCTTGCATGGTTGAATGATCCACAATCTTTGGAAAAAAATTAGTCGTGTTATTGCAAAAACTACATTTTTATGATAGCAGCCTACGGGATAGCTGTTGGAAAACGGATAATTTGGATAATTTGCCACTATGAGACCTTCAGATCGACGCCCTTAGTTTGATTTTACGGCTTCCATAGTTCCAGAAATGATGGATTATTTGATTTCTACAAAATGACAAGTTTTCGACGCCAAAACAAGAACGTCGGCTGTATCTCACGGTAGAGAAAAGCTGGAACGCTGCTTTAAAAAGCAAAAATATGAAGCTCAACGAGATCTTTCGAATGAATATAATTACATCTGTATAGCTACTGCCAAACTTTTAGAAATCGGGAAAAACAGCCCTGACCAGAAACTTCGAATTTTTGAATCGGGATTGCGCGGAGGGTGTTAGAACGCTAAAAGAAAGTATTTCTGAAAGTTTCGTCAAATTTCATCTTGATTTACGCCGCCAAACGACAATATGTGCCCAAAAGGAATCACACCTTAACCAATCTTTTTCAAACTTCTGATTATTTTTTGAACAATTTTGAGTTATTAAATTTAAATCTTTGTAAATCAGTATTTCGTGGAATTAACGTTTTAATCAAAAATGAAAAAATGGCCCTGCATGCTTTGATAAAGAACGCACGCACAAGGGGCCGATTTCATCATTCATTAGTCAAAACTTCACAAGCCACAACTTGTGGTCTTGTGGCTTGTGGCCAGAAGTTGTCCCAAATTGGGTTTCATCGAAGTTTTCCGGCAACTTCTGTCTACAAGTCACAAGCCACAAGTAAATACAATCAAAGCAAGCTGAAATGACGTCAGAAGTTATGACTTGTGGAGATAATGCAACTAAGACAAATTAATTCCAGCGTATAATTAGTAAAATTTAAAGATCCCTCTTTTAAAAATAACACATTTATCGAAATCCTGTATTCATAAACCCTATAAAGGACGCGCTTCCATTAATACTCGGAACAGCTCTGCTGCATTCATTTCTCAACCAATCTACTTCAAGTTTCAGCAATGCTTGGCTTGCGGCTTATACAACATGGATAATTCAAACTTTCATAATGCTGTCATACATCAACGGCTGAACAAAAGTAAGCTTAAATTTTGCATGTGTTTAAATGAACCTATTGCTAAGGCACTTTTTCAGTTCTTAGACTTTTTATTGCACGTTTTAGAATTTTATAAATTTTCTAAAACGTTGGAAATCAATAAAAGTGCTCATGATTGGGGTAGCCCAAGCAGGGATTTGGTTCAGGACCTCTGTTTCTCGGCTGGCCTTAGCCCAACAAAGAGTTCAAGTGAGGACAATTGTTAGCCCCAAGTAGAAAAGGAACAACAAAACACCTGACCTATGTGCAGTCTGAAATAAAATTGTGACTTTAAGGTAGTAGTACCACTACCTGGGCGGACTTTGAACAGATAATGTGAACTAAAAACTTAATTAATCGGCTTAAAAGTTGGCACATTTGTTCTTTACCATGTTTTGCATTTAAATGCGCTTGCCTGCAACGCTGTGGGGGCTGGCTTGATGTCTACACAAAAGGAAATGTATTAAAAGTTTTGAAATTAAATATCTCCTTCGATCCTCGACGAATTCATATGAAATTTTGCATATAAGCTTTATAAATACATACGCTCAGGGGCCTATTTCATATACATTACATTTGTGACATTGTAACTACAATGTTACAATGTAGTTAAAATTCGGTTTCATATACATTCTTACAATGTAATGTAGTAACATACAGTAGTAGTAGTAATACAGTGTATTTTATACATTACAATGTAAGTTACATTACAATGTAGTAGTTCTCACAATGTTTTGAATAGGCTGGAAATGTAACTACATTGTAGTTACAATTATCTTAGCTTCATAAAAGTATTTTAGGTATTTTACATTACATATTCAGTCAAAATGTAACTACATTTTTGACTGTGGTCAAGACCACGATAAAGTGGTGTTTTCCTCGTTAAAATCTTTAATAAATGGACGCTTTAAGCTACGACCGAACTTTACGATTGTAAAAAGACATTAGAAAGTTTTACTTTACACAAAATGACACTGTATTAGAAAATCTGTACTGTCTCGATGTTTCAAAAAAATGGTGAAATCTTCAAAAATTTAGATTTATTCATTCATTTATTTATTTATTTACTTTTCATTTATTTATTTATTTACGTAATGCAGTTACATTGTAGCAACACAAATGTAAAACGTGATAATATGACGTCAAATTGGATTTCCCAAATGTAATGTAGTTACATTACATTGTAAAAGTTGCATTTGTTTTATGAAACCCAAAAATGTAGCAAATGTAATGTAGCTACATTTTAATGTAGGAAATGTAATGTAACGAATGTAGTTTTATGAAATAGGGCCCAGGCGGTTTTTTAGTTTCTTGTAAAAGTGCATTTTCGATTTTTTAGCTTATTTTGAATTATTGAAAATTCGATATCTTGCCCACTACTGCGTTTTTTCAAAAACAATTAAGAAAACGGCCTGAGCGTACGCAGATATAAAACATATCTGGGAAATTTGGTCAAGCTTGGTTGAAGCAGTGACGAGAAAATAAAAAACAAAGAATTCGCAACTTGTCATTGTTTGCTTTTGTTTTAGGAATTCACTATGCTTTCAATCAGCTGCATAGTGTTTATTGTTAAATAATGCACATAAGTAACACACTAACAACCTTTAAAACACCATAAATTTAATTTTTGTGTAAAATGATCTTACATTACATTGCTTGTGCATTCGGTCAACGTAAATCAGTCATGTCGTAAAATCATCTGTAACTTTTCATAGAAACTACGTACAGAAGAGATATGAACATCATTTTAAAGCACTTTTTGTGCTCTTTCACATGGTACAGGAAAATTTAATATATGAAGCTTCAAGAAAATTTTGATTATTTGCGCATGCGCGAAGCAAGGATGGTAGCTAGCCAATTATGCACTCTCTGACACAAATTCTTTGCGCAAAGATAGCTTGCAAACCAAACTTGCCTTACTTGTTTTCTCAAGATTGCAACATCCATGGAAAAATTACGTAAAAAATCGCGGTAGTGGTACTACCACCTTAAGGTACTGGTTTCCTTTCGGGTAAGTTCGGTAAGTTAGGTAAGTAAGGTCTTACGGCTTTAATCCTTTTACATAAATGGCTAACCTATTTCCGTGCTCTTTAACATTCTGGGACCTGTCCCGTGTTTTTAGACCAAGAGATAAGAAAATTTTGGTTTTTGGTCTTAGGCTCCCACTGCCACTGGGTAGACAAGATACGGGATTGGTTGTTATGGCTGGAAGAGGACACGAAAATTAGCATTTTTGCTTTTACAACCTTTGAGCTATCTTCAGTGATAAGTCAGTATAAGCAAAAAACCATTTTGAGGGTCAAAAAATGGCCATTTTCGAGGAAATCAGTTTTTTCAAAATTACTGCCACATATTAAGGACAAAGTTGGCTATTTATACTCAATCGATACAGTGTCCAAATGCCCATTTTATGAATGCCTATTAGCCGGATTTTATTGCTTTAAGGTGCTGGTTTCCTTTCGGGTATTTTTTACTCATACGACTTTAATCCTTTACGTAAATAGCTAAAACTTGCTAAATAATCTATTTCCGTGCTCTTTAACATTCTGAGACCAGTCCCGGATTCTTATGCCAAAAGATAAGAAAGTTTTCGTTTTTGGCATTAGGCTTCCGGTAGGTAGACCAGACACGGGATTGGTTGTTATGGCTGGAAAGAGGACACAAAAATGAACATTTCTGCTTTTACAACTTTTGAGCTATCTCCAGTGGTTAAGTCAGTATAAGCACAAAACCATTTTGAGGGTCAAAAAATGGCCATTTTCGAGGAAATCAGTTTTTTCAAAATTACTGCCAAACTTTGCGAACAATTTTATTCCATTTATACTCAATCGATACAGCGTCCAAATGCACATTATATGAATCCCTATTAGCCGAACTTTATAGCTTTAACCTAGAGATTTGGCCGAAAAACCATTCTGGCAAAACTGAGGTTATTTTGTTTTGAACATCGATTTCTCAAAACCTACTCGACAGATTCCGGAGATTTTCGGCAAAATGGAAATTCGCACTATTGCGGAGGGACGTTTTTCTTAGTTTTGGCTAAAACGTTTACTGTTTCGAGAAAATTTAGTGCAAAGTTTAAAAATTTAATGCTTCCGTGCATTTTGCGAATTTTCTCAACCGTTGCGTGATACTGAGCAAAACCCCAAAAAACGTCCCTCGGCCCATATGTCCTCTCTATGATAGCGCAAAAAGAAATTTTGTCTGGTTCCGCAGTTTGGAAAAATCAATGTTCAAAAATGTTTGGTCTATATTTAGCCGTTATGTCAGAAAATGTTTGCTAATTTCTTGATAATTTTGCTAGTTTCGTAAGCTCATATGAATGTCCTGATTATTAGCTTTAAAACGATGTATAAAGCTCTTTCCAACTCCCAAAATTGCGAAAGCTATAGCGTATTAAAAAATCACCCCAAAAGCACTGCACAAAAGGATACCACCACCTTAAGCCAGAGATTTGGCCGAAAACCCATTTTGGCAAAACTGCGATTATTTTGTTTCGAACATCGATTTCTCAAAAACTACTTGACAGATTCCGGAGATTTTTGGCAGAATCGAAATTCGTACTGCTGCGGAGGGACGTTTTTCTTGGTTTGAGCGAAAGCTTATCGAGTCGCAAGAAAACTCAGTGCGAAGTTGCGAAATTTCGTATTACCGTGCATTTGGCCGATTTTCTCGAACGTTAAGACCTGCTGAGCCAAATCCAAAAACGTCCCTCGGTGCACACGTCCTTTGGCACAAAAAGAACTTTGGCCGATTCTTCAGTTTTGAGAAATTGATGTTCAAAAATTTTTGATCTATATTCATCCTGTTGTGGGATGTTACCTGCTGGCTGAGAAAAGAAATGCGCGTTGGCGCGACTAGCTCATTTGCATAATCGTGTAATTTGCATATTTTACAATATTTTGGAAAAGTCAGTCAGTTGTAGTGTTGCAGTTGTTGGTTGTCAGCGATTTTGGAGTGGGGGTGATTTGTCGGTTTCGTGGGTGCCGTAAGTTGTTTAGGTGTTGTGTTGGGGAGAGGGTAACGCCCTCCCCTAGTTCTCTGCTGCTCTTTGTTTATACTGTGTTTATGTCTTTTCTCTGAAATTGGTCCGTTCCATATTTTGTAGTCGAAAAGTAAATTGTTCAGTGGCTATTTTTATTTATAGAATAGGCAGCGGTCGCGTAGGACTAATTTTAGTATTCACGATACATACTCGCTTTTCTCTTTTCTCTGATTAGACTAAAGCCTAGACATCACACACTGAACTCGAATCTAGCAATCTTTATTGAGGTCCGATATAGCAGTTTATCATAGAGGGTACACTCTAACCCTCACAAATAGTGGCGACCGTGATTTTTTAGTAGATGTTTAGCGCTTTACCTTTTTTATGTGAAAAAGAGGGAACACAATAAGCGAGAAAAGCAGGAGCTCAACTTTGGGGGCTTTTGTCATATTTTGACGGACCGGTTGAATTAGATCGCGGAACTCCCATGGTTTCAAAACAGAAAATTGCCAAATCGTTAGGTCGTGGTCGGGGGGTCTCTCCCCCAACGTCAGTCCGGGGGGAATCGCCCCTGGAATTGGTCGGGGGACTCCTAGATGCCCGGAAGGCTACGTTCCTGACCTCCCCTCACAACTTTGGGAGGGTCAAAATTCAAGAGCGAAACCGGTCACAGATAAAGGATCAGGGGGGAGAGGGGGGCCCCTCCCGAATCCCTCCTCCCCCTCCCCCCAGTACTTCACGTCGGACCCAATCCCAATTGGAAGTTTCTACTTCCACGGCTTCCCCCACCCCTGCTGATCCCCTTTACAATGGTCATGCGCGAAAAACTTTTGGGGGGCCTGTGACTCGGTCCCAAACTGGGGCTACCCGCCCCCAGGTCTCGCAGTCTGCGGGGCCTCAGTCCTCAATGTCACAGTCGCGGGGCCCACAAGTTTTTCGGGGGGCTAACCCCCCAGAAATTATAATTTCTGGTGAAGAAACAGTCTTTGAAATCTTTGTCGGGGGGGCCGGAGCTGCTGCAACCCCCAGAAACGGCCCAGGGTGGACCTAATGCCACACCTGGCCCCCAGTTTGATGTTTTTGACGAATCCATTGAAATTGATGATTCAGACTCTCAGGATGGTCAATTATTAGCGGCTATGCAAGAGTATATTGGCCATCGACGTAAAGAACTGGGACTTTCGGCACTTTCGGTTTCTGAACTTTTGGGGGGAAAAGTTCGGGAGGGAAAGGTTAACCCTGAACCTATTTTGAGCCGAAATGGAGAAAATGATCTCATTCAGCTGCATAATGGTCAACTCCCCTCTACATCTGGGAATTCGGCAGCTCCGGTTCCTCCCCAAGTTCAGACCGATCGGGGGGAAATCTCTCAACAATGGTCTGGGGGGCCAGGTTTGGGTGGGGGAGTGTCTCATTCCCCCCTTCTACGCAGCCCCTCCCTTCGACCTCTGAAAATCCTCAGGCCCAACCTACAGTTACATCTGGGCCAGTGTCGAGCCATCATTCTGTTTCTGTGTCCCAAAGTCAGGTGAAGCAACCCATCCTGGGGGTCCCCAGTCTGGCAAATTCTGTCCAGGGGGCACGCCGAATTTGGGTCCAAATTCGGGTCTTGTTCGGATCCCACCGTCTGCCCAATATCCGCAGGGCACGTATCAGCGTGTTTTTTCTTCTGGACAAGCGCAGGCTGCTTAAAATGTGCAAGTTCCACCGCAATCGTTTCATCCGGTTCAGAGTGGAAATTTTTGCCAGAATTTTCCGCAGCAGCCACAGTATACGTACACTTCGCAGATTTCACAGCCTGTGCCGTCCTCTGCACAATCAGGATATTGCGCTGTTGATATGCACGGAAATCCGGTGTACGTATATAACTCTCCGCAACAGATAACTTTTGGAGCCCCTTCATTGCTACAACCAGCGCCTTATACGTACGTACAGACAGCAAGTCCTGCGACAACTGGTCCAGCGATTTCAGTTTCGAACCAGACGGTGGGAACCAACGCACAGACAGGTAATACATCTGATTTTGTTCTGGGAAATTCTTGGTTGGCTTCGTACCCACCACCTCTGCCGGGTAGGGGGGGCGCCCCTCCGGGTTTTTCTGCACAGCAAGCGAGTAAAAAGGGGGTTTTTCCCAAAAAGAGGAACGAGCGACGCCTGCCTGTCATCCAACTCCGGCGACTATGACGGCCACAGATGCTTCCGTTTTAGGCCATGACCCACGCCTTTTTTGTACCTATATTGAAATTCTCCGGGACGTGCCCCGGTTTGATCCAGAATTGGTTTATGTTGAAGATTGGCTTCCGCAATTTGAATCAGCGGTAGAAACATACCAAATTCCGAAAGAACAGTAGCCGCGGCTTTTGTACAGTAAATTGGTAAAGCTCAAATTTACGCTTCCCGGGCGGGCCTTTCTATGATTGATTCTTACGACAGTATTTTGAAGCTTTTGAAGACTCAATTTCCTAAACCGCAGCTGTCTTATCAACAAAAATATACAGCTTTTGTCAACCGGCTCCAGCGTCCCGGAGAACATATGCGTAAGTATATATCAGAACTACAGGCGTTGGCTTTAGATATTTGGAATCACCCGGCCGACCGGGAAAAGCACTGTGTCCAGCAGGTCTAGGCCGGTGTGGATGACAAATATGCGGCGTCGCTCGTCCCATTGGGGGCCTTCGGAGAACCCTCCATGGAAGACATTCTGCGGGTCATAGACAAACTTGATGCTCGGACCCCACGTTCTACTCCGGGGGACGCACTTTCTTATGACCCTCCAATCTATCATGTGGCGTCTTCAGAGAAAGCAGAATCGGGTGGGGGATCTTAAGGATCCGTTGGACCAGCTTCGAAAGGAACTTCAAGACCTACGGTCTTTCTGGGAAAAAGGGGAGGAAGCGAGGTTTCAGTTCGAAGATAAGAGCAAGGAAAAATGCCTCCATTGCGGCAGGAGGGGCCATGACCCAAATAATTGCTGGGATAAGTATCCGCACTTTGCTCCAGTGGGTTGGAAGGTTCGACCCCTTCCCCGGGAACAAGTGGCCGGTGTCACACAATACGTTCCGGTTTATCCCCAATTTTATGCCCAACCACCAGTTTACCCAGCTTTGCAATCTGCTCCGGTCCCTTTAGCTTTACCGGCTCCGCCACCATCTTCGGGGTCGTCTGGGTACCCACAGTGGGAGACGGTGACGTCACAGCGCAATGTTCAACCTGCCACCCGCACTCTATCACAACCTTTGGTTCCGTCTTCAGCGCCGTTTGTGCGGGGAGTTGTGGCTCAACCTCTAGCGCCTTTAATGCCACAGCATGTCGAACCTAGTCCTATGGGGGGGCGCGCCCCCACCATGGGGAAAGTCCCTGCACACGTCAACCAGGCACCATGTGGGGTACATTGAAACTGCCTCACCCCTATCTAAACCTCATGTTTTGGGGGTAAATTCTTCTGCTGATTCAACACCAGATAGTTGCGGTGAGATATTTTCTATGACTCAGACAAAGTCTCTTATGTTATCTGCAATCCAGTTACATATGTACAATTCGATGCGAAAAAGTGCAGATACTTGTAAGCAACATATTTCTGAATTGCGTCGGTTTATTGCGGACACATTACCAGATAAATTTGATCGTGAAGATATATCAAGTACCGAGCCACTGGTGCCTGGTTCGGGGTGTAAAGCTGACTCTCCCATATCAGGGGGCACTGAACATGCTATTCTGCCTTCTCTGGACGCTGATCCCCCTCCACCGACTGTGACCTTTTCAGAGCAGACTGCGGGACTCACACAGCTTCGGCAGCAGGGTGCGGTGGGTGACACTACCTCGGTTGCCGGGGCTTGTGGGGGCACGTCTGGGTGTGCGGCTGATCCACCATCCAGACCTGCTCCGGGGGGGGGGCGTGGGGGCTCTAGAAAAGACACTGCATTCTTTATTGGTTACTCCCGTCTGCATTTTGTTGAAGATTCTGGTATTTTTCTTGACAATAGTGCCTTTTTCTTTTGTGTTTTGGCCGATGGAGAATCCACCTCAAAAAGAGGGGGTAATGGTGGGTTCACCTCAAAACGAGGGGGTAACCCAGGATTTCGCCCAAAAAGAGGGTGTTACCCCCAAGGTGTTTTCTGATGAAGTGAAGGTTTGGGTAGAGCCTCAGCCGGGGTTTTTGGCTATGGGAGGGATCAAAAATGCCTTGACTCCTTCCACTTCTAAATCTAGTTTTCTGTGGGGGGAGGGTTGGCTGTGGGGGTGAAGGGGGTCGACCCCACCCTCCCGGAGTTTCCTACTCCCCAAGTGGGTCAGGGTGTGCCGGGGCACGACCGGGCCATCCTGACCTCCGCTTCAGTTTTGCGAAATTTTCTCGATGTTGACATCCCAAACTTTGCTTCCTCATAAACAGACACTGCAGATATTCAAAAGTTTTCTCCTGAACGCACTCAATATTTTCCGGAGATACCTCATGTGAATAGACCCTACTCGCCTTCTTAAGGACATATCAACCTACTTTGTGAACAGTTTTCTTAGGTTTTGTACCTCTTAGCTGTAGTACGTATAAATCTCATATCACTGGTCTCAATGAAATTTGTGTATCACTTTATTAGCACTCACCAATATGCTATTACCGCTTTATCACCTTTGTTAACTGTATATACGTATGTGTTTTTACTTGTGTTTAGGTTTAATTTCGGGTTTTTCTGTCAAGACCAGACCTTTCTGTCACTTCTTCGGGATTTTATGGTCAGTTTTGCTTCGTGTTTTAGGTTTCATTCGTGATTGCCAGTCAAATCGCTATGTGGTTTTTCCATGATTTATCTGAATTGTAGGATTTTTTTGGATTACATGTTGTGGCACACTTAAAAATTTTCCTTGAATACGTACAATGCTAATGTACGAAAGCCCCAAAAACTTTGATTTCTCAAATTTCTTTTCCTCGTCGTTTTTTCGATTTTATGTGAAATTTCTAAATTCGAAATTTCATACGTACCTGGGCTATTACAACACAACTTCTGTTAGCAACGTTTTCAAGTTTTAGTCACTTCTGTGTATTTTCACTTGCGTGTTTTTCCATGTTTGCACCTTCTTGCTTGGTTCTTTCAGGTCCTGCCAATCTAGCGCTGCTTCGGTTTCCGTGGGCTCCAAATCCTTTTCCTGGGTCCTTGATTTGATTTCATTTGGTTTTGGATTTGATTCGGATTCTGGTTTTGGACAATTGATGGCTTTTCCCCGGCTACACCAGGTTGTTTCATTCCTTGATATATTTAAATATTGAAGTTTAATCTACGTTTAGTGTCATGGTCGAAAAAGTTCCTTTTGTCTTGATACCTTCCTATAAATTTCTTTGGATTATAGTTATCCTGGATCTGAAACGTTTCAAAACCCTTTTAGCATAAAATTCTTATTTCTGGGATTAACCATGTCACGTAAAATGGATCCTTATGCGGTTCAGCGGTTACTCCGCACTCTACGTACGTATATACGTATATTGAAATGGCTAGGATCCGTGGGGTAGACTGAAGGGGGGCTTCCATTTATGGGGAACTTAGTACCTCGAATTAGTCTAAAAATTACGATGGTAAAACTATCCATCTGGTTTTCTGGAATTTCTTCTTAAAGATCTGTCTAATAAAGCTACTTCATCTTTTGCTTTTTGGGATCAAATTCACAAGACTCAGTACACTGCATATATTCCCTGACTTTTCAGAGAACAAGTTTTCTTTCATTTCTAGCTAGGACTATTGCTGCATTGTTTCAGTCTATTTCTATATGGATTTAAGCCAGGTTAGGTAGCCAAAGCTGAGTGCATGCAAGGGACCTTAGCCCAATATTTTGGGGTCTATAGGCATACTTAACCCTACCGTTTGTCCAAACTGCAGTCCCTCTTTCAGAAAAGTCACAGAAACTTTCACCCGAAATTGATCAGGTGCATCCAACTTTGACAATAGAGCCTGTTTTCATAGGGATTTACTTGACTCTCTTTATTAGTAGTAGTGTCCTCCCTTGGGTTTGGTGTCTACGAGCTCGGGACTGGCCACCCTGAGTTCTGTACTTATTACCCAAACCCTGGGGATTGCTATCCAAAGTTCAGGGACTGCTGCATAAGGTTCGGTGACTGTTCCGAAACGTTCGGGGGCATCCACGGAAAGTTCAGAGCGGCCCAAATAAGTTCGGGATCTGTCCCGAAAAGTTCGTGGGTCCCTTCAAAAGTTTCGAAAAGTTCGGGGGTCCCTTCAAAAGTTTCGAAATGTTTGGGGATCCCTCCAAAAGCTTCCATAAGTTCGGGGTCTGGCCCAACTTTGGGGTCCGGCCCAATAAGTTGGGGGTCCCTTCAATAAGTTCGGGCCTTGCTCCAATAAGTTCGGGCCTTGCTCCAATAAGTTCGGGCCTTGCTCCAATAAGTTCGGGGTCCGGCCCAATAAGTTCGGGGTCCGGCCCAATAAGTTCGGGGTCCAGCCTGACAAGTTCGGGGTAAGCCCTGACAAGTTCGGGCTCTGTTCCGAAAAGTTCGGGGTGCTCCCTGAAAAGCTTGGGCCCCCAAGTTAGCAAAAACTCTTTGTTCAAAATTTTTCTCTGCTAATGAAATTGCTTTGACTCTCAGGACAGTTTGTCCCGAACTTTCTACTACTTTTCTCTTCGGCTTGGGCGCTATACGATCTGCTTACCTTTCGCTGTGTTTTTCTTTCACTTTCCTTGATGAAAGGGTTCTGGGGTCTATGTGTCGCCTTGTTGACCTAAGACTGGGACACGGAGTGGCTCGTCTTCCCCAGGGCTCTGTTTCCTATCTGACTAGTACCTAACTGTTTTTATTTTCGAGTTTTCGCTGTGGTGTGGGTCTCTAGGGGTTGTTACCTATTAGACTGGGTCCTCTTTGGGGTACTCACACCGCTGCGTGTGTACTGCAGTTGAGGGGCTTTTATGATGTACTGTTTTGTTTTGAGCTTGTCTTGTGGTTTTGGTTCATATTGATTCTTTAATTCTGTGCTTTATCGTTGCTGCTTTAATTTTTGTTTATGTTTAGGTAATGGTATTCTTGTCATAAACGGTCCCCATACCCCCTCTTCGCGCCAGGCGTGCCTCCCACGATGGATGCTAGTATGGAGCAGGGCTTGGTTTTGTCTGTGCTGAATGCGCCCGGGTGTCTTGTTGGTGCCAGGTGGTGGCCTCATGGCGGTGGGTCGGCCGGGAGCTGGACTGGCTCCTTTGTATTTTGGGGCGGGCTGCTAAACCTAGCATTTGGTTTTGGCTAGCCCGGATTTTCTCTGTGATGAGCCAGCCTGATATTCTTTGACTTTAAATCTGGTCTTCTGACTCTAGGCTGGGTCTCGGGTCTCCAACATCTATCTTGGCCTTCTGGCCTTCTTTCTTACTGTGTGGCTGCCTTTGGTCAGCCTTGGTTTCTTCCGGCTATTAACAGTATCCCGGTTTGTCATTTGCCACTGCCAACTTGGCCTGTGTGGCCTATTTGTTTTGGACTTTGTTTGGCTGGTTTGGACCACTTTTGAACTGATGGAGTGGTTGCCTTTGGAACCTTTGTGTATTGTCTGTGGGCCCGGTGTGCTCTGGTCATCTGCCCGGTTGCTCTTTTATGAAGTCGTGGTCCCCTCCTTCGGCACGCCTTGGACGTTTCGGTTTCTCCCATTTTTGTTTTGTTGTGACTTTTGCATTCCACTTTGTCAGTATAACGGGTGGGAGTTTTGCTGTTATAGACTTAGTTCTTTACGGTGGGAGGGTTCCCTTCAATTTTCTTGTGCTGTCTTTTACTCGGGCGCTCCCCCTGTATTTCTCGTAGCTTTTCTTGGTAGCTAATTTTTTCGTTTTGGCCATGTTTTGCCATGTTTAACTTTGCCTTACTGTTTGCTTTTATTGTTTTACTGATTTTTATGTTACTCACTATGCATAATAAACTGCTAGGGCTTTGTAATACTTGTTCTGTTTTTATATAGGATTCTAGTTGGGTTTCTTCCGCGGGATTTGTGATTATTGGGATGTGTCCCCATTGTATTTCGTCTTTTCTGTACGGCTCTGTGTGTGGGGGTCTATACGGGTGTTTCTTGTATTGTTGTTCCAAAATTTACGTAGGTGTTTCTTAAAAGTCGTCAGTAGTTTTGTTTCGTTTAGTAGTCGCTTGTTTCGTCTGTTTCAGTTGGTTTTGTGTTTAGTTTCGGTGACAGCCGACACAGTTTTACCCAGTGTCAGTCCGAAGTGATAGTCCGGACTTGTCTGTGAGTCTGTTGCCTTTTTTGTTTTACTGAATTTTATGTTTTCTATTACTCACAATGCATAATAAACCGCTAGGGCTTTATAATACTTGTTCTGTTGTTATATAGGATGTTTATTTGGGTTTATTCCGTGGGGTTGTGACTGTTCGGGTGGGTCCCTTAGTGGGTAGTGTCCCCATTGTATCTCGTCTTGTCGTCGCGGTCTCAAGTGTGGGGGTTACTACAGGTATCTTATTTGTTGTGAATGTTTACGTAGTCGTATTATTTTCATTGTAGTCAGTAAGTAGTTTGTTTAGTTAGGATTGTCTGTCTGTCTGTCTGTAAGTTTGTCAGTTTGTTTCGGACACAGTTTTACCCAGTCGCAGTTCGACGAGTCATTCCGAGCTGACTGTGAGCCACGTAGTTCGTAGGCGGTGGGGATCGTTTGGCTCCACTTTTATTGTAGCTAGTATCGTAATATTCCGTTTTATCACTAAAACTACTACTTGTCCGGACAACACTAATGTAACATCAGTTTTACCATTGTCTAATTCATTGTGACACCTGTGGTGGTCGCCGCGCGGGGGGCCGGCGGCGAAAAAGAGGGGGTATTTTGTGGGATGTTACCTGCTGGCTGAGAAAAGAAAAGCGCGTTGGCGCGACTAGCTCATTTGCATAATCGTGTAATTTGCATATATTTTGGAAAAGTCAGTCAGTTGTAGTGTTGCAGTTGTTGGTTGTCAGCGATTTTGGAGTGGGGGTGATTTGTCGGTTTCGTGGTTGCCGTAAGTTGTTTAGGTGTTGTGTTGGGGAGAGGGTAACGCCCTCCCCTAGTTCTCTGCTGCTCTTTGTTTATACTGTGTTTATGTCTTTTCTCTGAAATTGGTCCGTTCCATATTTTGTAGTCGAAAAGTAAATTGTTCAGTGGCTATTTTTATTTATAGAATAGGCAGCGGTCGCGTAGGACTAATTTTAGTATTCACGACACATACTCGCTTTTCTCTTTTCTCTGATTAGACTAAAGCCTAGACATCACACACTGAACTCGAATCTAGCAATCTTTATTGAGGTCCGATATAGCAGTTTATCATAGAGGGTACACTCTAACCCTCACACTGTTAGATGTCAGCATGCCGGAAAATTTCTTGTATTTTTTTGCTAGTTTTGCCAGTTTCGTAAGCTCATGTAAATGTACAGATAATAAGCTTTAAGGTGCTGGTATCCTTTTGTGCTGTGCTTTTGTGGTGATTCTTCGAAACGTTATAACTTTCGCAATTTTGGGAGTTGGAAAGAGCTTTATACATCGTTTTAAAGCTTATACTTTGTACCTTCATATGAGCCTACGAAACTAGCAAAATCATCAAAAAATTAGCAAACATTTTCTGACATAACGGTTAAATATAGACCAAAAATCTTTAAACATTGATTTTTCAAAACTGCGGAACCAGTTAAAATTTCTTTTTGCTCTATCATACAGAGGACATATGGGCCGAGGTACGTTTTTTGGGGTTTCGCTCAGTATCACTAAGCGGTTGAGAAAATTCGCAAAATGCACGGAAGCATTAAATTTTTAAACTTTGCACTAAATTTTCTCGAAACTGGGAACGTTTTAGCCAAAACCAAGAAAAACGTCCCTCCGCAATAGTACGAGTTGCCATTTTGCCAGAAATCTCCAGAATCTGTCGAGTAGTTTTTGAGAAATCGATGTTTAAAACAAAACAACCGCAGTTTTGCCAAAATGGTTTTCCGGCCAAATCTCTAACGGAAAGCAATAAAGTCCGGCCAGTAGGGATTCATAAAATGTGCATTTGGACGCTGTATCGATTGAGTATAACTGGAACAAAAATGTCCGCAAGGTTTGGCAGTAATTTTGAAAAAACTGATTTCCTCGAAAATGACCATTTTTTGACCCTCAAAATCGTTTTCTGCTTATGCTGACTTAACCAGTGGAGATAGCTCAAAGTTTGTAAAAGCAAAAATGTTCATTTTCGTGTCCTCTTTCTAGCCATAGCAAAAAATCCGGTGTCTGGTCTACCTACTGGAAGCTAAGGCAAAAACCAAAACTTTCTTATCTTTTGGCCTAAAAATCCGGGACTGGTCTGGTCCCAGAATGTTAAAGAGTACGGGAATAGGTTATTTAGCAAGTTTTAGGTATTTACGTAAAGGATTAAAACCGTATGACTCAGAAATACCCGAAAGCAAACCAGCACCTTAAAACGATGTATAAAGCTCTTTCCAATTCCCAAAATTGCGAAAGCTATAGCGTTTCAAAGAATCACCAGAAAAGCACTGCACAAAAGGATACCACCAGCTTAAAGCTCTTTTTATGCTCTTTTACATGGCAGATTCAAACTTAGGATATAAGGCTTAAATGAAATTTTGATTGTTTGCGCAAAGCCATGAGGGTAGCTAGCCAATTATGCACTCTCTGACACCAAAACTTTATGCAAGGATTGGCTGCAAGCCAAACGTGTTTCACCAATAGCTTCGTCATGTTTGCTTCATTTATGCCAAGATTAGGTCGAAAATCGAAAATTAGAGGTACTACCAATTTAATTAAGATTGTCTTGTGACATGTGAGATTTTTGCCAGTTTGTAGCCAAAAATTAGAAATTTTACAAATAATTACCAAAATTAAGGAAAAATTGCTTTAGTTAGCTTAATTACCTGAAAAATCGCTAAAAATAGCTGATAATTGAGAAAATGTTTCATTTTTCAACGAAAGCCGATTTTTCTTACCCCTCCCCCAAATAAAATCTTTCAGACCTAGGTTAACTCAGCATTACACTTTTAACGTGAGACACCTGCTTAAATATGAGAATTTTGCAGGATTTTTGCAGAATTTTGCAGGCCAAGTTCTGACTTTTGCAGATTTTTGCAGAGCGAGATACCGTTGATTCAAAATTCTAAACTAGGTGTAATGCTTGCTAAACCTGTGCTAAGCAACGGCGTGCATGATCTATCTTCGTTAGAGATGCAGATGCGCTAATTGATGCTTTAGACGGCTCAGTAGATTGAAATTGAAGGAGTAAACACTAATTGCTTGATAATTAGATACTTCAAGCTATACGTATATCTTTTACTGGTGTAAGAAGCGGGACAACTTTACCATTTTAACAATTCTGACAAAACGCTTTCAAATTGGATAAAATTTGCTGAACTCATGCGTTGAAGGGACATCCCGTCAGCAAAACACCAGTCTTTGTGACCCCTCCCCAAAAGTTTAAAATTTCGCTGCACGGATCCAGATGTTCGGTCAAAACTTGCAAGAAGTCGGGAATTTATGAGTTTTTAGCAATTTCTTGAGAGGTGTGTCAGGGCAGGGCAGGTTGGGGGGAAGGGAGAATGCCCCGCCCCCCCCCCCCCAATTCATAGGCGTATTGGAGATTTGGGGGTGCGGGGCATAGGTGTAAGGTGGGGGGATGGCCGCCCCAGCCCTTTTTTCAACCCTCCCCCAAAACGTTTTGGGGGGGACGTCCCCCCCCCCACCTGGGAGGGGTAGTCGATTGGCCAAATTTTGGGTATTTTTAGGGTATATAAATTTTGCAAAAATTTTCAAAAACGTCCAAATTTTTGGCTTAGCATGTTTATTATTGCGAGAAATACACGTTTTTACCTGTATTATGGACTTTCTGACCAAATTTTGCCCTGAAAAAAATCGCTCAGAAGGCCAAATTTTCAAAAATTTTCGGAGATTTTTTACTCAATTTTTGCCCTTTTCAACTCTAAATCCGCTTATTTTTCCTATAAAAATCAACTTATAGTATATGGCAGAAAAATAGAGCTATTTTTAGCATATTTTTTTCTTTCGAAAATTTTCGCCCTCCCATAAATTCCTTGCCCCTCGGACTTTTGGGGGCCCCCAAGGAGGCCCCCCCAAGAAAAAATCCCTAGAATAAGCCCAGAATGCATAGGCGTAACGGAGATTTTGGGGTGTGGGGACTTCCCCCAACGATTTTGTGGGCCCCTCAGGAGACACAGTAGCCTTTGGGTTTGGGGTGGGGGTCTCCAGAGGGGCCCTCCCCACCATAATTCTCTGGTCAGGTACATCGACAGATACTATGGAAGCCATTTGCGTGCTCAAAATGATATGAATGTCTGTACGTATGTTCACAATGTTACGATTTCTATTTCAGGTATGTATAATGGATACCTGGATTCTGCCTTGTTTTATCATACCGGCACTTCCAGTTCTAGTACCATGCAATGTTATTTTTTAAAACTGCAAGAGTATATACGTATATAATATACACACTCAGTCAAAATATTGCAGTTTTCTAAAATTTGTTGCATGAGCTTGCATCACTATTATGTATAATATGCTCACGTAACTGGAACTGGGCCCAACAGAAAAATGCTGCTGTCAGTTTATTGGGTATGTATTGTATATGTATACTGGATTGGGTATTTTCATAGTTGTTGTTTACTTTAGACAAGATCATTGTAACAATCTGGCTTTCTTCTAGGCAAAAATTTTTGGGGGGAAGTCTGGGAGCGGTTCCCCAAGGTCTGGAGGAGAAGAAATTCTTTCGAAAAATACTTAAAATAAAGCTTTTTCAACCTATATATACATTTAAGCTAAAATTACCTAAAAATGCTAAAAAGGGGCAAAAAATGCGGCGAAGCCGGCAGATTTTTTGAACATTTACCCTAAAAATCCTATTTTTCTGTTTAGTTTCTGAAGTCTGGGGCGGCGGGAAAGCATAGGTGTAACGGAGATTTGGGGTGGGGGAGGCTCCCCCCCAACATTTTCTGGGGGGGGGGGCCCCTCTGGCGACCCCCCCCCCCCAACCCCCCCCCCAGGACCCCCCCCCAACCCTCCCCCAAAAAAATTGCTCACCTCTCAAGAAATTGCTAAAAACTCATAAATTCCCGACTTCTTGCAAGTTTTGACCGAACATCTGGATCCGTTTATTTAGCGAAATTTTAAACTTTTGGGGAGGGGTCGCAAAGACTGGTAGTTTTGGTGACGGGATGTCCCTTCAACACATGAGTTCAGCAAATTTTATCCAATTTGAAAGCGTTTTGTCAGAATTGTTAAAATGGTAAAGTTGTCCCGCTTCTTATACCAGTAAAAGATATACGTATAGCTTGAAGTATCTAATTATCAAGCAATTAGTGTTTACTCCTTCAATTGCAATCTACTGAGCCGTCTAAAGCATCAATTAGCGCATCTGCATCTCTAACAAAGATAGATCATGCACGCCGTTGCGTAGCACAGGTTTAGCAAGCATTACACCTTTTTCAGAATTTTGAATCAACGATATCTCGAGCTGCAAAAATCTGCAAAAATCAGAACCTGGCCTGCAAAATTCTGCAAAAATCCTGCAAAATTCTCATATTTAAGCAGGTGTCTCATGTTAAAAGTGTAATGCTGAGTTAACCTAGGTATCTTTCAGACCCCCTTCCCACGTTTTTCCAACCCCCACCCATCCATAGGTGTACCAGGCATAGGTGTAACGGAGATTTGGGGTGGGGGAGGCTCCACCCCAACATTTTCGGGGGGGCCCCCTCTGGCGACCCCCCCCCAACCCCCCCCCAGGACCCCCCCAAACCACCCCCAAAAAAATTTTGCCTTTTTTATGCCAAAAATCGCATTTTCGGCCGTTTCTAATGATAAAAAACATCTAACCATAAAGTAATTTTAACATTAGACAGTGGTTTTAAACTCAAAAACTTGATTGCCAACATGTTTCCAAGTCCAAAATAAGGACAATATTGAGTCATAAGATCCATAATACAGTTAAAAACGTGTACTGCGCATAATAATAAACTTTTTAACCAAAAATTTTGTAATTTTTTTAAAATTTTTTAAAATTTTACCCAAAAAATACCGTTTTTTTGGCCTTTTTTCGCGCCTGGGGGGCGACTACCCCCCCCCCCCCCCAGTTGGGGGGGGGACGTCCCCCCCAAAAAGTTTTGGGGAGGGTTGAAAAATGGCTTGGGGGGGGGGGCTACCCCCCCCCAACCCCCCCACACCTTACACCTATGCGGGAAAGCCCAATCCTGAAGGGGGCGTTTCTGGGGGTGGGCGCCCCCCACACCCACCTCCCCCCTATGGGAAAAAGCCAGACAATTCCGGAGGGTTGCTTATTTGGTATACGTCTATATACATTGTACAACGACCAAAATTATATGTATAAGCCATTCAGAGGTTCTAGTGATGCAAAAACTACAAATAAAAGCAATATATACACAAGCTTAACATACCCATAGTTGGAGAAGTCTCGTCTTCCCATTTTCAGAAGAATCATATTATTTTTAATTAAATCTGTAGAAGTAGCAGAGCGAGCGGTCAAAAATTTTAATGCACGATCAAATCCATCTCGAGATCTATGCATTTATAAATAAGCAACCTCTGCTCATACTTTAAAAATTTCGGTACGTATATATATCCGCTCCGCTGGAGGACATACGATCATTCCAAGTGAAAATAATTCACGTGATCACGTTAGTCCACTTCTAAAATATAAAACATAATGTATGCAGAATAACAGAATAACCTGGAAATTATCTGTATTTGGGCTAATAATTGCCCAGGAGGCGGGTGCCCCCCCCCACGAAAGGGGGTGGGTTTTTCCCTACGGCAATCCCCCCTCCGAGCCCTCTCCAGTAGCAGCGCAACCTTTTGGACAGCCCAAACACTTTGACAAATTTCGGAGACTTTTACCTCAATTTACCAAAGTATTTCGAACAATTTTTCTAGAAAATGTCTGGAAAGTGATCGAAAAATCCCCGGAAAACGTCTGAAAAATAAAGCGGAGAGAATCAGAAAAAGAAGTCTGGAAAATGTTTAGAAAGTTTTTTGAGAATTTTTTTAAATTCACTGTTAAACCGTAATAGAAACTTCGCAATCTTGTTAAATTTGAGCATAGGCGTACCTTGAGAAAACGTTGGGGGAGGGAGTAGCCGAAATTAGGGTAGGTGGGGTCAGCCGTTTTGAGGTGGGGTGGGGTCCGGAAAAATCGAATTTGGGGGGGTACAAAGTTTTTTGGTCTAAAATTTGGAAAAAATTCGCAAATTAGCTAAAAAAACGTTATTTCCAGCTCAAAATCAACAATATTTCTTCATTTTTGCTCATTCATTCGACAAAACTTGGATTTTTCGCAAAAATTTCCAATTTTTCCAAAAAATTTCGAATTTTTACTAAATTTGAGGCAATATTTTCAAAATTTTGAGGGAGGGGTCTGGCAAATTTGGGTGGGTGGGGTCTGGGATTTGGCCATTTGGGGGTGGGGTCTGCCTCCAAAATTTCGAGGGTGGGGTCGGCACTTTTCCATTTGGGGGGAGGGGTTCCCCCCCCCACCCCCCCCAGGTACACCTATGCTGTACATCGAAAAAGGAGCATTTTTAGCTAAAAAAAACTTGGATACAGTTTAGGGGGGTCCTCCCCCCAAATTTCGGATTTGGGTGGGGTCCCCCGAGCCAAATTTGGACTTTCTACTCCCCCCCAACCCAAAATAGGTGGTATACCTATGGGTAAAAACGTGTATTTCATGAATTTGGGGGGGGGCGGGGCATTCTCCCCTCCCCCCAACCTGCCCTGCCCTGACACACCTCTCAAGAAATTGCTAAAAACTCATAAATTCCCGACTTCTTGCAAGTTTTGACCGAACATCTGGATCCGTTTATTTAGCGAAATTTTAAACTTTTGGGGAGGGGTCGCAAAGACTGGTAGTTTTGGTGACGGGATGTCCCTTCAACACATGAGTTCAGCAAATTTTATCCAATTTGAAAGCGTTTTGTCAGAATTGTTAAAATGGTAAAGTTGTCCCGCTTCTTATACCAGTAAAAGATATACGTATAGCTTGAAGTATCTAATTATCAAGCAATTAGTGTTTACTCCTTCAATTGCAATCTACTGAGCCGTCTAAAGCATCAATTAGCGCATCTGCATCTCTAACAAAGATAGATCATGCACGCCGTTGCGTAGCACAGGTTTAGCAAGCATTACACCTTTTTCAGAATTTTGAATCAACGATATCTCGAGCTGCAAAAATCTGCAAAAATCAGAACCTGGCCTGCAAAATTCTGCAAAAATCCTGCAAAATTCTCATATTTAAGCAGGTGTCTCATGTTAAAAGTGTAATGCTGAGTTAACCTAGGTATCTTTCAGACCCCCTTCCCACGTTTTTCCAACCCCCACCCATCCATAGGTGTACCAGGCATAGGTGTAACGGAGATTTGGGGTGGGGGAGGCTCCCCCCCAACATTTTCTGGGGGGCCCCCTCTGGCGACCCCCCCCCAACCCCCCCCAGGACCCCCCCAAACCTCCCCCAAAAAAATTTTTCATTTTTTATGCCAAAAATCGCATTTTCAGCCGTTTCTAATGATGAAACACATCTAACCATAAAGTAATTTTAACATTAGACAGTGGTTTTAAACTCAAAAACTTGATTGCCAACATGTTTCCAAGTCCAAAATAAGGTCAATATTGAGTCATAAGATCCATAATACAGTTAAAAACGTGTATTTCTCATAATAATAAACAGTTCAAGCCAAAAATTTCGACCTTTTTGAAAATTTTTTCAAAATTTACCCTACAACAACAACAACAACAACAAAGCGTTTATTTGGCCAGAACTAAGACGGCACATAAGCACGAAGCAAAACATAATCTGCATACTACGTATATACGTATATATATACATTTATAACAGTGGCCAAAATGGTTACATACAATACAATGCATGCACCAGGAACTATGTCAATTGGACACACACTAGACAGTACAAACGTACGTATATATATATATATATACAATTGCTGCGAACACAAGAAACAAGTATATACATAAATTAGTATAAACAAATTACAATTACTAATGAAAGTCGTACTTCAGATAACTACTAAAATCCTCTTTGTCCAGCAATTTTTTGAAGACAAAGGTATTTGGGGCAGCTACAATACTAGAATCTAAACTATTCCAAATCGGAATCACTCTATTTGCAAAAAAATATTTTCTGCAATCTAAACGAGGTTTCGAATTTCTCAATTTAAGTATATGACCTCTCGTGCCAGAGGCTACGGCATACGTAAAGAATTCTGCCGAATTTACATCATCCAATTGATAAATTATTTTATACGCCTGAGTATGGTCTGCCTTCAGCCTGCGGCATTCTAGTGACTCAAGTCCCGTTAATTTTAGCCGTTCTTCGTACGAAAGATCCCTAATCTCGGGTATTCTTTTGGTAAACCTCCTCTGCACTACCTCTAGTTTACTTATATCTTTTTTCAGATGAGGTGACCAGACACACGAATTATACTCTAATATGGGTCTTACATAGCTTATGAACATGGCAACCAGGAATTTTAGATCTCGACACCAAAAAAGACTTGAAAATTAGGGCCACTTTTTGATGTGCTTTTGCACATATTTTATCACAATGTGTAGAATATTTCATATCACTCGTTATATAAACTCCCAAGTCTTTGACGACATCCACTTTAGGTACCGTACAATCATTTATTACGAAATCATCAGTAAAATAGGGAGATCCCATTTCAATAAAAAGGCTTTTTTGCAAGGCTATCGAAAGTTGGTTCTCAGAAGCCCACTCAAACACACGTTCACAGTCATTTCGAAAGGACGTAAATTCGTTAAGAGATGCACTGGAGAAGTATAGTTTTGTGTCGTCAGCAAATATTTTAACATCAGCATTGGTGATTACATCGGGAAGGTCATTTATATACAGTAAAAAGAGAAGTGGCCCGAGAACACTGCCTTGGGGTACTCCACTTGATACTACTACACAATCTGACAAAACGCCGTTCACTCTGACATATTGCGTTCTACCACATAAAAAATGCACATATCCAAGTCAACGCTGCTCCCCTTTATTCCGTAAG
Organism: Trissonchulus latispiculum; assembly: GCA_030248195.1. Lineage (NCBI taxonomy): Eukaryota > Metazoa > Nematoda > Enoplea > Enoplida > Ironidae > Trissonchulus > Trissonchulus latispiculum. Next base: position 36,101 of record JASAND010022005.1, read on the forward strand.
CGTCGAGTTTGCACATAAGCTTACTGTGTGATACAGAGTCGAAAGCCTTGCTAATGTCCAAATAAAGAACCTTGATCCC
>JASAND010022006.1:0-21258 GCA_030248195.1 Trissonchulus latispiculum
AATACTTGTGCGTTATCACTTATTAGTCAACGCAGGAAAGTGCAGTTTAGGATTACACAAGGCAGTTACATCATGTTTATTCTTGTATGGGTGACATAATCTATCTTGAAAAATGTTTCCATTTCTGGAATCTTTTCTCTTTTCAAACGAGTCAGAGGAATCCAAAAAAACAAGCACAGTTGGTTCAGCTAACCAAGAGTTTATTTATAATAGTTTATTTTTCCTGTGATAAACTCCTGATCTAACCCTGTCGGTTATTCTGCTCTTTGGTGATATCAGTCCGGTCAGCCAGCACATGTCTATTTAGCCACCTTGAGACGTGAGATTTTCATCTGGCCAGAAATGAAATGAAATTGAATCGCGGATGGGGTGATAGTAGCTCACGCGGGAACCTGTAGATTTCAAACATTTTCAGTGTAGACTACCCTAGACAGAAAATGCATCGTGTAGGTTGTGCGGGTTTCCATGTTTTCCTATGGTAAATATTTATGTTTAATTCCAGTTACAGATTAAATGAAAAATAATTTATTTGTTCTAATTTTTCAACGTACATATTTAGACAACATTAATGACGTCCTGATCCTACTTCTGTTCCGTACGGTTGGACCGGATGAAAGACAGTCTACTGGTGGAGGTAATACTTCTTTCATATAAGGTTACTTTTGGCTTTGATTCTTCATCCGATTCCAGTTGATAGTTTCTAAAGTCATCAATTTTAGGTACCTGATGCACAGCTGTGACTTTAAGCAATTAAAGACTTTCGTATTCTTGCCATTAGATCAAATTAGAGATATATGCTATATTATATGGAATGTTTAGCTAACGGTTATGAAGTTTGCCTTGTCATAAATCTACGAATATGAAATATTTTCTGAAAGTTAAGCTCAATTTACCTCATAAACCTTCATAGCTATTTTTAGGTGCGTCTTCGCAAACAAAGAATAGCGAGCTTTAGTGGCAAGTGAAGATTACTCATACTCGAATTTTCTTTTTCTACTTTCAAGTCGTTTTTCCGTTTCGACTTTGTTTTTCAGTTGATCATTGTTGAAATTTTGTTTGGCTTTTTGTAAGACTGAAGCTTGAAACAAGTGAAATTGAAGTACTCAAAAGGAGTCTTTTTCCGCAAAAAGCTGTTTCAGAAATGATTCGTTAATGGTCGGTGGTAGACGACTCTTCATATCAAATCGATGCATATAATTGTGTTACACTTTAGAAACTTTTAAGCATATTATATGTGTTGCATAATAAGTAGAAAAGTATAGAATCGTGTCTTTTGAGGCTGGGAAGAACGCTGTGCAAACTTTGTCACTCGACTATGCAATATATATGTAAGGATATATACTTATATATATAGCTGAGATTACTAACCCGTGAAAATCCAGTTTCATATGTTCGTCTTTTGCGAGGAAATTTGCAGAAACTGAAACAATTGCCTTCTGCCTAGGTTTGACGTTTACTGAGTCATTTATTGAAGGGGCCCCCTGCGCGTAGTTTTGAGGGAGGCTAAAAATGGGGCCTCAGCGAAAAGGCCAAATGCAACTGGAAATTTTTGAAACTTTATGGGCCGGAGTTTATTAGCTAAGTCTTGGTACTTTGTAATTGCAGAAGGGACTGCTTGCTTATTGCAGCAGGGTAGTAGCAGCCGCGCTCTCAGCTCTTGAGGAAAAGTTTCAGTTGTGCTAGGTTTATAAGGTAGCCTCGTAAGTTTTGCGCTGTTTGCACGCAACACACTTTTATAGGTGGGTAGATAGAGACACATTGTTAGCTCATAGGAGGACTTGGGTTGCATACACACACGTACATAGAACACAGGCACAGAGGGTCCTTTTAGTCGAATCAGGAGTGTCTTCCCGAATACACAGGTTTCTTGCTTCGTTTGCTTTTAGTTTGCGTTTGGCTGGTTGCGCCCTGTGTCTCTGCCCTACTTGAATAGTGTGGAAAGAAGCTCTCGTTTTCAGCGTTTCAGCCGTCTTTTGCCTACAAACCGGTCTAACCAGAATTTATCCCTGATTTTACCTCCTACAGTAGCATCATCTTGTCATGTCCCTTTCTAAGTCGATCAGCTCTGCCGGCGTTTTTCGCTCAGCGTCTGGTGTTAAATCTGTGGGATTCTCTTTTGAAGCTCCCGGCGCCATGTCTGTGGCTGATCTAGGATCACTCACTCGATTGGAGGTACTAATCCCTCCTAATCCCTCATTATTTCATAACCTTTCATAATCTTTTATTCGACTTCCTGGTTATTTGCTTTTTATATATATATACGCGTTTATATCTTTGTGTGTGAGATTATTATTCATCCTAACAATAACACATACTGTTTATTACAGTTAGATACTGTATGAAATTAAATAATTAACAACAATAATAGTAGTACATTTCTAAATGTCATGAACTGTTTTATATGATTAATACTAATTATTATTTATCGTTAACCATTAGTGAAAGCAATTGTTAGTAATAATGATTTAAAATGCTGGCGGGTTACGCTAACTGCTAATATTAAAAAACAAAAGTTGAACAACTTCCTTTTTACAAAACTTTAAGAGATTTGGGCGATTAAGCCCATGGAAGCCCCATGGAATTAAAGTTTCTTAATTCTTCATTAAGGTTTTAGTTTTTAGACTAGCTTAGTATCCATTTAAATATTATGCAGTTTATTCATAGATTTTTAGTTTTTTAATAATAACCATGAATGGTAAATATATACTGTAATAAGGTATTTTCTTCTTTAAATATTAGCTGTTTTGAGAATTTTTAGTAAAATTTGGCAGATATTATATACACTTAGAAACATTTAGAAAAATGGTTATGGTTAAATGGTTCAGTCTTGCTTTCTGCGGACTAAGGTGGTGTGGTCCTATGTAGTTAAGGGACTGTGTATACGTTGAGAGAGACGTTTGAAAGAATTGCGTAGCATCGGTTTTCTCCCAAGTTATTGTCTTTTTCGTTTGTCGAACTTTAATCCTTACTGTCAACAAGAGTCAGTAATGTGTATGTTTCTTACGAAAGCAATACGAGTTTGCTTGCTTGTATACCTCATAAAAGCGAAGACGTTTTGTTTTAAAAGTTCTTTTCTGGGTACTCAAAGTTTAACGGTTTTCATCTGAAATTTGTATACGTTTCTCGACTGAAAAATGTTGTCGCGTAGCAGCAGTTTTCGGACATCCACGACTAGTCGTAGAGCCCTGGTAACCCGCCAGCAAAACACATCTGTCAGAGTTTCTGCCTCTTCTCCTTTTGTGGTTCATTCTCGCAGTAGTTTGGATAGTTCTTCTGTTTTGCAGGATAAGATCCGACTTCTCCATGAAGATTTAGAAGCGGAACGAGAGCTTAGGAACAGGGTGAGAGACTCAGTTATGTCTACTGTATTGATGGGGTTAGTTTTGATCTTTATTAATTTATGCTCATTTAAGCTTATTTCAGTCCTTAAATTCTTTAAAAGATTTAACTTAACTTCTTAAATTTATATCGTTGTGATTTAGCTCTTTCTATGTTTGAAAAGAAATGAACATGTCTAATGCAATAAATTAGAGAAATCATCATTTGTGGAATAAAAATTCTGTAACTTAGCAATCTTTAGAATTAAAAATTTTCTTAATGAATTGAGGAGATTATATGCTTTGATTTTTCATTCCTTTCTTGGAAAAAAACTCAAAATTTCTTCTCTGTTTGACAAAGCCCAGCTAATAGAGTTGTTTTGGTTTGATTCGGCCGAGCGAAGTTCAAATGGGCTATTTTTATCTACTTTTTCGAGTGTGTAAAATTTTGTTAATGTGAAACAAAAGGAAAAAATGAAGCATAGCTTCAAGGGAGTACGAGAAGTTAGTTTTGAAACCTTAACCGTCTGTAAACTTTGTTTCATATTTTAGATTGAACGTGAACGGGCGGATCTTTCGGTTCAGTTGATCAATCTCACTGATCGTCTCGACGATGCCGAAGGAACCACCGATGCGCAGGTAATCAGTCATTACAATCATCAGCAGTTTCAACTTCAACCTGTCAAAACCTCGACATATGCATACTTAGAATATCTGAGGGAAGACTAAAGAAATTCGAGTCAAGATTAAACTAAATAAAACTAAAAAGACAAATAGCAAACTAAGTCAGTTTGCTGACGATGTCGATGACGATGTCAGTGCTAGATTTGTCACCTTTTAAGAATTGACAGTTGGGCACCCAAAATCTTTTACGGTTTAATTTCCGAACTTTTTCTGTGGCTAAGAAGATATTCTTAATGTGTAGGAGGACGACATAAGTGGGGAATTATTTTGTCTGTTGATGGCTTTTGACTCTAATAGAAGTTTTTTCCTTGATTAGGGCTTGTAAGCAATCGGTCCAATATAAAACTTGCCTTCGGGTAACTTCAAGCAGGAAATTTAATTTTCTTATCCTAGTAGGTTAGGATTGTACTAGAAAGGTGTCTTTTTAAAGATAGTTTGAGCCAGACTTTTCTGAGCTAGCCAATTTTGTATTTTTTGGTATGAAAGAATGCTGGCCTTGTTGTTTCAGCTGTCTGAATAGTCTAAATATGTGTAAGAAAAGTCATTAACTTTGAACTTTTAACCAACTTTTCTCTTATATATATAACTCTCAACTCAGCTGTCGACAAACTTAAAGAGTTATTATATTTATTATATTCTTTGTGATAACTCATCCCATTATTCTAGAATCTAATGGGTTTTAAAGAGTGAGAAATCGTTCGTTTTCTTTGGTCATTACAGTTATTCAATAGTAACAAATCTTTTTACAGTCTGGCAAGATATAGCAAAGCAAGCAAATACTATCACAAAGAGGCTTAGAAAATTGTCCAATAGACATGCTCCAGAGTTTTAGCTTTTGGTCGTGTGGTGTAGCAGTGAACATTGCATGATCAGTGTGATCAGATCAGAGAGACCATGGTTTGTCCTCGACTGGGCCAGTTCTTTACTTTGTGTCCTAATTGATGCTCAATTTTTGCGCTTCCCTGCCTTTCTCCTTGGTCTAGTTTCAGTGCTACTCACTATTCCCCGTGGTCCCCTTGGTTCACCCACCACTGTACGAAAGACAGGAAGGGCAGTTTTATGATGCTGCATTTGATTTCTATTATAGATTGAGGCCAACCGCAAACGTGAAATGGAGCTGCAGAAGCTGCGCAAACTCCTGGAAGAGAGTCAAATTGAGACGGAAGATGCCATGAATGCTCTGAGAAAGAAGCACCAGGATGCCGTCCTTGATTATCAGGAACAGATTGAACAGCTCCACAAGAAAAACACAAAGTATTATTGTACAGATTATAACATTATACAGATGTTACCTAACCTAATATATACCTATTCTTTATACGTGTTTTGGTACATGCAAAATAATAGTGCAAGAAATAGATACATCTCTACGATGCACTAAAATGCAAAACTTATTTTACTTATTTTCGCATAATTTATCTAAGTTATTGCTTAACTTAGCATTACGTTATGCCTTGAGCAAATGTGGGATTGTTTACATTGAGAGAATTTCAGTCAGTCAGTATTCCAGTTAGGGGTAGTGCCAGCTTAGACCGTATGCACTTTTGAGGGGAAGAGGGCGCTGACACCTTACAATTGCCATATCAGTTACCGGAGGTAGTCTCCAAGGTTATCAGAAACTTCCATTATGTCCACCGTAATGGAGGTTCTGTGTTAGCTCCACCTGAGGACGCGGGCACCCCTTACAAGGAGCATCTTCTGACACTCTTGATCTTCATTGCGACTGCATTCTTCCTAAAGCTTACGTCTGCGTAAACGGAGGACGCTAGATTTGAAGGAAAATTTATCGTATAGAATCCGCCATTCTCTAATTTCTGCCGCTTGGCCAATGAATTTGTAGACTCAGATTGCTCATTATGTAATACCTCGGGTGGTTCCTTGATTTCTAGTTTTTAGACAATTTTCCAGTTGTCTATCTATGCTATTTCTTAATCGTGCCATCATTTAAATTTTGACATCTTGTTTTCAGAATTGAACGTGAACGTGGTCGGCTTCAACATGAAGTTATCGAACTTACCGCCTCCGTGGACCAACTCCAAAAGGACAAGGTTGGATTTTAGTTTTGGTCTGAAATTTTTATTATTTGAAATTTAAATCTTTAAGCTTAATTCCGCTTAATCTTGACATTCCGTCTTTCAAGTCTTATGACAAGGATTGAGTTAAATTTAATTCTGTTAACTCCTCTTAATTCTATCCTGAAGATGCCTCCTAAAAACATAAACAGTCTTGTTTTATGAACACACAAGATGACACTTTATTTCCATTTTGCATCTTGTCTGATTATGTCCATCTTTGATTTTGCTTTGTGTAGCACATTGCCGAACGAACTGCCGAAAAATTTGAGCTGCAATGCCGAGAACTGACCCAGAAGGTGGAGGATCAGATGAAGCACATCAACGACCTGGCTCAGCAGCGAACCCGTCTACAGCAGGAAAACAACGATCTCTCCAAGGAACTGCACGATGTGAAGGTCCAGGTGGACAACCTTCAGCACGTGAAGCACCAACTCTCACAGCAGCTGGAAGAGGCCAGACGACGATTGGAGGACGCTGAACGCGTAAGTACACTCTGGACTGGATAATGGGATTGGAAGTAGCAGTGATGACTGGTCTGAAAAACGTGGCCAAAAATTATATACTTTATGGAAAGTTATCTATTTCACTTACTACAAGCTGTTTCAACACAGTAAAAGTTTTTGAATATCTTAGCATTTGGCAAGTTTTTGACGATTTGAATGATACGGTTTAATCAAAATTAGTTGCCCAATGATAAATGTGTATTTGACTTTTAGTTTCTCCTATTTTAGGAGCGATCCCAGATGCAGGCTCAGCTTCACCAGGTTCAGCTTGAACTGGACAGTGTCCGAAATGCTCTGGAAGAGGAATCCTCAGCCAGGACGGAAGCTGAACACAAGCTCTCACTGGCCAACACTGAGATCACCCAGTGGAAGAACAAATACGACGCTGAGGTCATCTCTCACCAGGAGGAGGTTGAGGAACTTCGGTGAGTACACGAACTGGAAAAAGATCAAACACCTAAACACCTTAGAGTTAAATCATCTCTTGTTTATTTATTCACTACAGAACCAATGAAGTCAATAATCGTTTTTCAAATCTGGTCTGCAATTTTAGAAAGCTTACGTACCAACACTTTCACTATCATGGTTTTAAATCACAATTAGAAATTAAATTGAGTTATTTAGCATCCTTGGTACAGTTAGTCACTGCTTTTTCCTATACTCTTGAAGGTCACAAATTTGTTAACCAGTTTTTTCGGGCCAGTCGGTATCTCTTTGTGTCATCGCTAATGGAACGCGTCATGAACGAGCACTGCTGAGGCAAATACTGCCTTTCCTTAACATACACTCATTAGTTTCAGTGAGCTATTTGACGCTTAAAATCCACTTAGAACGGAAGCTTTGTATCTTGTGAAAAACCTGCTCTCACGATGCAGTAAAAATACGAGTTTCTGCTGCTATTTCTCAAATATTCCCTGCTTTTTGCATCCAAAAAATCTTTCAAAAGTTTGCAGCTGCAGTTGCTAAGGATGAGGAGAAAAGTGCTGAGTGTTACATTTAGCAGAAGTTCTACTAGCTAGCTATTGATGCTGACTGGAAAAGCTTAAAAAACAGCTGCCACCTCCTGGAATCGATGGACTCTAAAAAGAATAAAAAGAAAAAGGTGCTTCCATAAAATACACAATGTATCCAAAGCTTGAACAAATTGCATAATAATTAGATTTGAAGTCAACATATCAACCATTGAATGAAGATGAAGATGGTTAGCTAATTAGTTAAGTAAAGCTGTATATATACAACACGCCATAGATAATAGAAATGAGAAAACAGCAAATGATGATATGGGAGGTTGAAATTATATATATATAAATAGGCGGAAAAAATCGTGTCGTAGGCGAGGATCGTACCCTTGAATTTCTGGGCCGCGTTGCAAAAGATTCTCCTAAGCCTAGGAGCGCTCCGAAGTTTACGTTAGGTGGTCACTTAGGAGAGGGTTTCAAGATATTCTCCTATGCTATGAGTGCTGTCCACCACTCGTAGCGTTTCTCCTAGCTCGAATTGCGTCTACAAATCAGTGCATTTAACAACGTTCAACAAAAGTTACCGGAAATCAAAGCTGATTCAAAAACTATGGCGATAATGTAATCAGCTATCAATTTGTTATTGTCGATTGTGCTGTCTTTGATTTCAGCAAGAAGATGATGCAGAAGCAGGCGGAATATGAGGAACAGATTGAGATCATGTTGCAGAAGATCAGCCAGCTGGAGAAGGCCAAATCTAGACTCCAGTCTGAAGTTGAAGTCCTGATCATTGATTTGGAGAAGGTCCGAATTTATCAGATTTTAAATTTTAGAACTTGTCTTCGTTGATGGATAGTATAAACTAACAATTCTCAGCAGAAACTTCAACCTTTCGATGAAACGCATGGTTTTGTAGTTTGTTGCTTTCTTGTTTTCTTTTTAAGCTTCTATTGTATGTCTTTGTACGTGATTATATTTACTTTTTAGGCTCAAAATAATATTGCCATCTTGGAACGAGCCAAGGAACAGCTGGAGAGAATGGTACAGGATCTGAAGACCAAGATCGACGAATTGAATGTGGAATTGGAGGCAGCCCAGAGAGAGGCTCGAGCCGCCTTGGCCGAATTGCAGAAGATGAAACAGCTCTACGAAAAGGCCGTTGAGCAGAAGGAGGCTCTTGCTCGTGAAAATAAGAAACTACAAGGTGTGCAAATTAAAAAATTAAATACTGAGGCTGTCGGTGATTGTGCCCCCTTTTGCAAAACATCTCCCTGTAGTTGCCGCTATGTTTGGTTTGAAATCGGATTTACTCATTGTGGAGGAATTGTAACATAACAACAGTATTGTGATCTTCGGATCAATGGCAGGCAACAGGGGTGTAGCAAAACCAGTTGTAAACCAGTGACTTTAGCGAATAACCTAAGACAGTAATAAATGAAAACTTTTTGGTTATTTCAGGTGTAATTGACTGTAAACAGTGAGTGAGTTAATTCTATCATACGAATCTCAGTGCATTATGTGTTTTACATCTACTTTCAGACGATTTGCACGAAGCCAAGGAAGCTTTGGCCGACGCTAATCGTAAGCTGCACGAGCTGGATCTGGAAAACGCCCGTTTGGCTGGAGAGATTCGAGAACTCCAGGCTGCCCTGAAGGAGGCTGAGGCTGCCCGTCGTGATGCCGAGGCCCGTGCCCAGCGTGCCCTGGCTGAACTCCAGGCCCTCAGAGTTGAAATGGAACGCCGTCTCCAGGAGAAGGAAGAGGAAATGGAAGCCCTGCGAAAGAACATGCAGTTTGAAATTGATCGGTGCGTTGAAAATCCGATAGAATTGGGAAGATTAAACAATTGTAGTATTGAAATGTAATTGCAGTTGCTTCGCCTGTATTTGCTTGAAATCATACAAAAATCTGGCCCGCATTCAACTTTTTTATCTTATTTGTTCTGATTTGAGTACTGGTTTAGCTCATTTCAAATTTTGTGAACGCTAATTTATATTCAAATTAATTTTAGTCTCACCGCTGCTCTTGCCGACGCAGAGGCTCGTATGCGCGCTGAGATCGCTCGTCTCAAGAAGAAGTACCAGGCCGAGATTGCTGAACTGGAAATGACCGTTGACAACCTGAACCGTGCCAACATTGAAGCTCAGAAGACCATCAAGAAGCAGTCTGAACAGATCAAAGTTAGCATATACCTTTTATGTTTTATCTGATTTTGTTTCAAAGATTTCAGGATTCTCATTAGGAATGTTGCTATTAGAGGCCTGCGCGGGCCGAATTTTTGCGGCCCGGCCCGGCCCGGCCCGGCCCGTGAAAACTCTTTCTCGGCCCGCCCGGCCCGGCCCGTCAACTGCTTCGGCCCGGCCCGGCCCGACCCGTTAGATGCTTCGGCCCGGCCCGGCCCGGCCCGTCAAAATTTTCGGCCCGCCCGGGCCACGAAATTTTTTAATTTGTCCCAAAATGCAAAATTACGTAAATAATTTCCTTAGCTTGGTTATTAAAAACAGAATCTCTGATTTTCAGTGCTTTTTCTAGGAAAAGTGTGCTTTCTAAAAACTGATTTTTGGAGTTTTAATGGTTTTTAAACGCAATTTTAAGGACAAAATTTTTGTCGTTCTACAAATGAAAGCAAAAAGGACCGCAAAAAGATACTGCCTCATGTTGACACTTTGTATATAAGACTGGAACGCTAGAAAAACAAAAAACTGAAAATTCCCTAAAAGGTTACAGTGACAACATTTAAATATTGTACTTTTATTAAACCAGATGAAATTTTGTGAAGTGCGCATTTTTATAAGAATTAGTTGAAAAATAAACTAATTAGAAGTAGAGAACTTTAAAAAGATGCAATTGTGCAGGAGTAAACTTTCATTTCTAAAGAAGTAGTAAATCTTTGCTCCATAAACTCTAAACTTTGATTTTTTTAAAACTGCGTTTTTCTAAGTAAAAGGCATCGTTTTCTTAAAAAAGACAGCGAATACATCAAAACCAAAATAAAATACTTACACTGTTACTAATGCCATATATATAGGGATCGACCGGAACTCCAAAAAACCGGAACCGGAACCGGAACCGGAACTGGCTTTTAAAAACCGGAACCGGAACCGGAACCGGAACCAGCTCTTTAACACTACAAAAATCGAAAATTTTTTCTGACGTTTTGGACAATTTTTTCACGATTTTTCGCTTTTTTATAGCTACTACAACATTGTAATAGCTTTCTAAAATTGTATTTTGTATACAATATTTCAATGCACGAATACGAAACTTGCAATTTATTATGAAAATTTTGTCTTATTATAAACTTATTATAAACTTATTATAGTTAAACTTTATATAATTACTATAGATTTAAAACATTAATTATATATACACGGTATGAATAAATTATGAACATATTGTCTATATATGTTTATGATTATTCGAGCACATGCTCGACACAAAATGTTTTATTTTATCTACTTTATTACATCGAATTTCGATGAATGACTTAATCGAATGCAATTTGACTTCCAAAGGAAATTTACTGGCAGGCAAATAAAAATTAATTTCTTGGTTAAACTGAATATTAAATTAATTGAAATAAATTGGTAGAAATTGATTCCACGAAATGCCTGCGAGCGAGCTTTCGGCAAAATAAGCCAGAAACATGTTTAGTTTTTATCTGAGTTATATACCTGACAATTTCTAGTCATAATTAGAAATTATATACGACTTTACTAGAGCTCCAAGAAAAGTTTCAGCATTTTCAAAACACAAAATATAAAAAAATTGTCGCGAATATAACGAGCTTTTATTCTCCTTGTAGTCAATGGATAAATTAAAATAATTTTTCTGAAAATTACTGTTCCTGTAATTTGTATTTGGCTGTATCTGGCTATGAATTTAGATAGCATCAGCTTCGAAAATTGGACTTGTTTGGAATATCAACTTTTAAATTTTGGGTGACCTTAACTTGTAATTAATAACTAAATAATTACTTTACGTATTATTAGAGTTTTCTGAGTAAAAGGTAAATCTTTGCACTTTTCTGCAGATCTTTTGTCGCTGATAGCAATATATAACTTTTTACTATTAAACATATATATATAAGAACAATAAAGTATTTTTCACAAGTTTCAAAAAAATTGAATTAAACTTAATTTCTTCTAGCGGCATTTCTCTTTTTTGGCTGGCTTCATCTGCACTGCATTTTCAAATTTATATAATGACATTTCGTCAAAATAATTAAAAACCCTTCTATTTGTTCCATCCATTGTTTTTTAATATTTTTGTTAAAAATTATTTGGTTAAATTTCGATTAAAAGTTTTCGGTCGGGATGGCCGAGTGGTCTAAGGCGCTGGTCAGAAGTTCCGATCTTGTGGTCGGTGGTTCGATCCCCGGAGGCCACAAAGCTTTCTCGACTCTAGCCAACCCAGCTATCCATCCTGAACTGTTCGGTGAATGGGCACCACTACGGTGGAAGGTAACAGGAGTGTGTGTAGAAGGGTCGGCCCCCCTTCCACGGATGCAGTCATCATTGGCACTCCTGGCTCTACGGCTGAGAATGTCATGTCCTGTGGCAGGACGGAGATATCTCCTGGGGTAAATCTTTACCTTTTTTTGTTGCACTCTGCACTATATTTGTATACAAAACAAACAGCAAAAAGCTTATTATTGTCTTCTATTTAAACAATAGTTGAGCTAAAACTGACATCTAATTATGCAACAGTGCACTAATCTTTGAAATACATAGGTCTACGCCAAGGCTTCAATATATTCCAATTTAGCAAAATTAATAATTTTAAAGTATCTATCAAAAAGCTAATAGAAATCGAATCGGTGGGCTTGTGCTCTATTTAGAATTTCTAAATTATATATAAGTGCGTAATATGTTGATCATATACGTAATTAATATTCATAATAATAAATTAACGATAAGGTACTTGATAATTGTTAATATATCTAAACATTCTAAGTTAAATATATATATAATGCAATAGCGCCGCAGTCGAAAATTTTTGAGAAAATAATATTCTGCTTACAAGAGATTCGCAATTTTTTCAAAATGTTAAAAGAAATTTTACAAAATGTCTGAAAATTTTAATACAATTTCACTTTTGATAATACGCTAAAATGGTTCCGGTTCCGGTACGTTTTCAAAAACCGGAACCGGAACCGGAACCGGAACCAAAAAGTACCGGAACCGGAACCGGAACCGGAATTCCGGTCGATCCCTAAGCCCTATTCCAAAAGTTTCATATTCTAATGTTCTAAACGCTAAAATTACTTAGGCGAATTGAGGATTTAACATTAATGATGTGACGACAAACACATGAATTATTCATGAAAATAAAATGCTAACATTACTGCGGGAAATCAGTGTTAGTTCGAACGAAACATATTACACAAAACATTTTAAGCTAAAATATGAATTACTATTTTATAGTTAAATCTTTCAAAAACTGATGGCGGGCCGGACTGTCGGCCCACGGCCCGGCCCGGCCCGTGAGTTTGGGCCCGCGGCCCGGCCAGGCCCGTGAACTTTGGTCGTCGGCCCGCCCGGCCCGGCCCGCGGGCCGGGCCGGGCCGGGCCGCGGGCCGTAATGCAGGCCTCTAGTTGCTATGTCAGGTCTGATAGAGATTGAATTTCACCACCATTGCTGATTTCTGTGTTCTATAACTGTATATCAGACTGGTTCACTAGTGTTTCTTTTTCAGGTTTATTTGTTGATTTTATTGATTTTTCAATAAACTGTTGTAAACTGTTTCAGTATCTGCAAAGCAATCTGGAAGAGACTCAGCGCCAGCTGCAACAGACTCTGGATCAGTATGCTCTTGCCCAGCGTAAGATCGCTACTCTGGCCACTGAACTGGAGGAGTGCAAGACTGCCCTGGACAACGCCATCCGGGCCCGAAAACAGGCCGAGGCTGATCTGGACGAGGCCAGCGCTCGTATCAACGACCTGACCTCCATCAATGCCAATCTGACTGCTGCCAAAGGAAAATTGGAGACTGGTATGCGCACATGCTTGTTCAGCCGTAGATGGCTTTATTTAACTATAGTGTGGCCGTTGTTGCATGCAATCTAATTGTAACATTATGTCCGGAAGGTATTGTTAGCCTTTCGTTTTTTTAGTATCTACATGAGTATCTAAGCTTTGTTGCTGATAACGAACGAGCAGAAGGTACGATGCACCGTACCACCGCATAAGCAGTGTGAACTAAGGAACGAAATAAATAGTTTAGTAGCTTTAGTTCTGGTACTATTTTGTTGTTTCAGAATTGAGCACGTGCCAGGCTGATCTGGACGAGGCGACTCGTGAACTGCGAGCTGCGGACGAGCGAGCCAATCGTGCCGCTGCTGACGCCCAGCGTGCTCTGGAACAACTCCACGAGGAACAGGAGCACTCCATGAAGATTGAGGCCATGCGAAAGGCCCTGGAAGAACAGGTCAAACAGCTCCAGGTCCAGATTCAGGAAGCTGAGGCTGCTGCCCTTCTTGGAGGCAAACGTGTCATTGCCAAGCTGGAAACTCGTGTAAGTATAAAGCCGATAGTGGCGCTATGCTTTAGGTTTCTGTTGTGATACTTTTGACCTGAAATTATTGGTTTTATTTTTATCCTGTCCAAATATATTGGTTTATATTATTTTTTCGCATGGACTTTTTAGAAGTAGTTTAGTGTATATTCAGTCAAAAATAATTATTTGTTTATAGATCCGTGACTTGGAAACTGCTTTGGATGAGGAGACCCGCCGTCACAAGGAGACTCAGAATGCCCTGCGAAAGAAGGAACGTCGCGTCAAGGAGGTCCAGATGGTCTGCGACGAAGAGCACAAGAACTACATCATGGCACAAGATACAGTTGACCGTCTGGCTGAGAAACTCAATGTCTACAAGAGACAGTTGGGAGAAGCTGTATGTTTATTTACCCAATCTGTGCGGCTGGTTTTCAAAAACAAGAAGCAACAAAAACACTGCAAAAACTTTGGGCTAAGCAAAACAAAATTTATTAGATATTAGATGTTGTGGATATGGATATGAAAACGCATTGATTTGCGTCTGATCAGTCATGTAGAATGCTTGTTTGCATAACGTTTAATTGTTGTGTAATGCAAGCTCGAAACGTTCAGTCCATCAAAACTAAGCCAGCTAAAGGATGTACTTGGACGACGCACACCCGAAGCTATGGCTTCACTTTTTCCTTTATATATTATGCTGTGTCTACTGTGTCTGTTTGCTTTATTTCAGGAGAACGTTACCATGAGCAATCTGCAGCGAGTACGCCGATACCAGCGTGAATTGGAGGACGCTGAAGGTCGCGCTGAACAGGCTGAGAGCTCGCTGCACATGATCCGTGCCAAGCACCGATCATCCGTTGCCACTGGCAAGAGTGGCTCTCCCAGGGTACGTCCCTCAATTGTCCTCACATAAGAACCAGTTAACAAAAAATTTTGAAAATTTCTATGAAAGAAATAACAGTGTTGATTATGAAAATAATATATCTGTTTACAAAAGTTAGTAATTTTAGCAGGATTGTATTATATTTTTGTTTAGCGTTTTATGTATAGTGCATTCTATTATCTATTACAGTGGTGATTGGATTTAAGTGTTTGTTCTCAAACTTATGTTTTAATATTGATTTTAGGTGTACGTGATGGAAGACACTCACGAAGGCATTGGAATCTAAATCTGATTTTAGTGCCTAATTATTCTATAATATAAAATCAACATCCCTGTTGACATTTATGTGACTGTATAAAACATATTTTTGTCAGTAACGCCGGGCTAAGCTTGTCGTCTTATTTAGAGAGCGGCATTTTGAAAATCACATGTTTTCCTTGTATTCTTGTGCTTTCTGTATTATATAATTTTTATCTTAATACCGTCGATCGATCTGTAAATTACAGTTTATATACCACAAAAATAATGGTAAAATGGTTGCAAAAAATTGTTTGCATAAGTTTTTTGAATTTGTCGGGTTGTTTCTTTTATTCCAAAGGTGATTTTGTTTCCTAGCTAACACCCTGTCTGTATTAACCTTAAGTTCTTTAGTTCTCTGTAACATTTCACTGCCGCCAGCATTTCTTGTCCACTCTTTTCTCAGTAATTTTCCCCACAATTCCCCCTATTGGGCACTTTTGTGGACTGACTCTGAACTTTCTTTGGGAATGTCTGCAGCGGCTTGGTGGTTTGGGACGGATTGGATTCTTTATTCTTTCTGGAGGGGCAACTCATGAGAATGTAGGGGCGATGGACCGACCCTGTTTTGGTTCCTGCCCCCACCACTTTCTATTTCTCTCTCTTGACTCTCTAGTCGGAAGTCTAATCGTGATATGTATGCACAGTACGTATGTGTTGTTGGACCTATTCTGTTTTTGGTGCTTTTCTATGGCTTTATTACTCCTTTTGTAGTATTTTTAAACTGCGATTTTTTGTTTGCAGGTAGCTTTTTAGGCAGTTTTTGACACATAGACAATCTTATTGTTTGTATCTGTTTTAATTATTTTGCGAAAATTGTAAGCCATTTATTATATACCATGCAGCTAAGGCTCTGTCAGAAATGCTTATTCTATATGGAAAATTGAAGAGCAGCGAATAAACGGAATATAATTGTGCACTATTTTTACTAAGTTTTAGAGTTAACTTTCTTTACAGTAGCAGCTACATGGTATAGCTATTAGACATATCGGACTAGCTAGCCCGAACAATGGCTGTTGTCCAACAACTGTTAGATAGATATTGCATGTGCCCCTCCCAATAATAGGGTATTCGGGGAATGCTGTAGTAGAGAGTTTGCGCAGACTTCTCTTATATTATCTTTAGCTTTATAATGTCATTTTTCTTGGAGGCAGCTGCTCTGCATCCAATTTCAAGGATTAAAGCTGATGCGAACATAAGTTTCTTCTTGGAATATCAGGCTTTACCTGAACTTGAGTCTGTCATGTTGTCCTTTGAATTTGAACTTCTAGTTTCGAGTCAAAAATTTACAGCTTTAGTTCACGGGAAAGCATGGTAATTACTTGCTTAGTTTGACTTCAAAGAAGAAACAGGAAGTGGGCCCTTCTGCTTCTTCGGTTGTCAACTAAGCAACGGACAAAAATCTAAATAATGAAGTGCTCAGCTGCAAGTATAATTGTCTTCGCAATTCTTGGAAAAAGTGTTGCTGTTTTAATTCAGTAAAGGATATATATCGTATTATAGCTTATTATAACTATGGAAAAATTAATAGACTCCAGCTGATTTCTCCAGTTTTCGACATTGTTCATGCCAATAGGTCATTGTTCACCATACGCTTAACTATGTCTCACATGCAGGCAGGCTGAATAATCTAGCAGTCATGTATAAATGCGTAAAAAATCTGTAAAATTGAGACCATTTCTGATAACTAAGTGATCACAGATAGTCCGAGCAATATCGACCTTGGATTGGAACTACAAACTCGTCTTCTGTCCTATGTTATCTGGACTTTAGGTATGATAAAGGAAGTTTAAATATTGTTCTTATGGTAGCAGTAAGGATACATGCAAGACTTCTTGCAGCTTGAGAGTGTAGCTGCTGCTAAGTTAGTATATATTAATTAGACATTGGCTGTTTCAGCGGTGGTGTCAAAATCTGCCGGCCAATAAAATAAATAGTAATATGCAATAAGATGTGAGCAACTTGCTTATAACACGGACGGGTGGTTGTTCCAGCACCACCTTTCAATCTACTTGATTTCTCTGTCAGGTTTAATACGAGAATGTAATGCAATAACAATGAAAAACAGATTCATCTTAAAGGCCGTTTCACACGATCAAAGTTTTATCAAAGTTTTCTTTGTCAAACTTTGACGAAACTGGACTTTGATTGAAATTTGATGGTGTGAAACACCGTCAAAGTGACCATAAAACTTTGATGGAATCATCAAAGTTTGCTTGTTTGAAGAGCGACTCCATCAAAGAAATTTGATCAAACAGCCAATCAAAATCCAGGAACAATCGAAGAGAATTTTAATATAGTGTTTATTTCTCAGTATTCCCTGATTTATTTTGAACTGGAAAAGGAAGAACTTCACAAACGACATGTCAACGAGGAGCAGAATTCGTTTCACAGTCTAAGGGAAAGGGGCCAGCATGAAATATTACAGAAAGAACGTCAACAACCGGAAGAGATCTTACTTTAATTTTTAAAACTCATTAAAAATACCAACCGGACAGCAAGGTTAGGTATATGAAAACAAACGGAATTACTACTTTCCTATCGTGGTTTCCAGTTTAGCTTACAAAAGTATCCTAACAGACTGAACCGAATAATAATCAATTCGAAATTAGATTCGAAATTGTACCAGAAAAATACATATTTATTATGAAAGAGAAAATCAAATTTTGTTTTTTAAACAATGCAACAGCAATGCAAGCAAACAATGTAATTTTGAAGTAACCGTCCGTCAAATGTTGGCGCCAAACGTTTGAACGTGTGAAAGCAAGACTTTGACACTTAAACTTTGACTCAAAGTTTTTTGACAAATAAAAGTTTGACCAAACTTTGATCGTGTGAAACGGCCTTAAGAGTATATAATGAAAGAACGAACAAACTAAGCTGTGTCACTACAACCACAACTCACAACCTTTGGCGATCTAGGCCAACGCTCTGCCAATTGAGCGCAACCGAAACAAGCCAACGTTTGAATTCTTTCCGGACCTGTTGTGCCATTCTAGAGAAACTAAAATGAATTTAGTTTAACTTAAATTAATGAAAGTAGCCTGGGCAATATTTACAGCTATAATTCGGCTCTTTAGGTACAACAGCATACATTTGCGTAATAGATAAGTCCGTGCAATTACGTATTTAAATGGGTCCCAGCCCTCGCCCACATATGTTAGTGTTTCACCCTTGCAACTGGTTTCGAGCAGTGTTGCACGAATGCAAATGAGTTCAAAACCTTACCATGGCCTTTTAATAGAAATTCCCTATTGAAATTTATGTGAAACTTGTTACAAGTCATGATCTATTTAAGTGGGGGGGGGGGCTCACTCTCACACATATCTAAGGCCCTCTTTCTTTAAAGATTAAAATGGTCGGATAATACAAATTAAAATCAGACTTAATCGCTATTTCTTTACTGCAGGATTAAAACTCTTTCTTTATTGCTATATTAAATAGACTAAACGGATTGAAATTTAACACATTTAATTCTGGTGTTTTAATTCACTAATTAAACTAATTTAGTTTTTCCGTTCAACATTTGGATCTTTTCCGCAATATCCCCCAGCCCAAATAAAGTTAACGACCCATTTAATTTTCTTAACACTTTGGAGGTAGGTTATTGGATGTCTCCTTCCTGACTATATACAAAAATGTGAAAAAATTTCAAAAATTTAAAATTTTGAACTTTACGTTTATCGGGTAGACCTCACGAAGAAATAGAATTCGGTAGAATCGAACACGCTGATTATTTTTCATTGTGCAGTAACTTCTGAAAACGTAGCCTTCGTTAGCTACAGCTGTTTAAAGTTTGCACATCAAAAGAAAATAAATTATACCTCCTTTTGAATTAAATTGCAGGTTAAGCGGCGTTTGCCTTTTATCTCCAAACTTTAAGCAGCTGTAGTGAACGGAGAATGCATTTTCAGAAGTTACTGCAATGATGCAAAATGAGCAACATGTTCAATTCTACCTGATGAACTTGAAAAATTTCAAGATTTCGAAATTTTAAATTTTCGAAATTTTAATTCCCAGGAGACATTCACGAACCTACTTTCAAAGCATTAGTTTAATTGACAGAGTCGTTATCTTTATCTTGGCTGGGCGGATATGGCGGAAAAGATCCTAATATTTTTAATCCTGCAGGTTTTTGTCCTTGGATTAAAATTAATCTAGGCGCTGTTTCTGTATTATTCAGATAAAGCTATGGCAGAATTGTTTCTCAGGTTTTACATTCTACAGGGCTATATGCCTATTCAAAACGTGTCACTACAGTTTTGGAGCGAATTCAGGCTAAGCTTGGTTCGATTGTGCCTGGAAGACTTAATCGGTCGTTGGTGTTAGAAAAGGGGAAACAGAGAAACTAAGCTTTTATAGCATGATATATACGATAGTACCTAACCATCACTTCGCTAGATCAAAACTCAGAGCTAGCTGTCATTTTTTTAATACATACATAGGTTTTAACATTCTCTCGGGCCCAATCGCAAGGCATATTGGTGGCAGAGCCATTGCTTCTCCCCATCAGTCATATCTAGTATGACTCTCGCTATGTCGCCTGGATGCTGTCCACAATATGGGGAGCTGGTGAGAGCCCACCTTGTACTTTCGGCTCCGGGTTGTCTGCCTCCATTACGTGCTCATTGCGAGAAGCAGAGGAGGACACTGTATTTCCACACTCCAAGCCTCTAGCACAGATGGGTGGGATCAGAAGCAAACCCGTTGGTATGACCATTTTGAACGTGACTTCTTTGCACCTAGCACTCCTTCGCAGGAGGTAGGTAGGCCAATTTGCGTGCTGATCGATCCCATGGGGGTACCTACCACCGGGACTCCGCGCCCTACTCTTGACGATAAGTGGATTTATGGGTTCTTTAGCGTGCACAGACTACCCACAGCAAGGCAGCACACGGGCCCACCAAGTTAACGCCTTATCCGACCGGCGGAGCAGTGACCTAAGTTTTTTGCTCAAGGAAACAATGCAACGTCAGTATGACTAAGGTGGAGGATCTTCCTATACGAAGAAGCACCTTAACCATTCGGCTACAAGCCCAATTTTAACATTCTTTCCGGGCCCATCAAGCATGTTATAAATTCAAATGTATAGCTTCAGTTCACTTCTAAAGGCACCATATCCTTTGCGGAATAAAACTTTAAACGGAAAACTGTAGGCCAACGAAGCGCGCTTCTTTATCAGCTAAGGACAGTATTTCAATAACCATAGCCATTGACCAAGTATTTCAAGGAGTAGGAGATATTGTTAATAAATAACTAAATTCTGTTAATTATCGGATACCAAGGATTTTCTCCTTTCTTGCTGTTAAAATAGATGACGTCTGCGATTCTTAGTTCCTGTAGATAGTGTGTCTTGAAGAGTTCCCAAAAGGTTTCTAGCTTTCTTTGCATAATAGTATAATGCTCTACTAAAGAGAGACTACCGGATGCGGCATTGTCTGTGTCCTTGTCATCTATGACCGGAGACGGGTAGACAGACAGAACGATAGACAGATTGACCGGTGTTACAGCATATATAATCTTTCCCCCAACTACCATCAACGCCTTCAAACGGTTCATATCCCGACGAAACTGCTCCTCAACGTTGTAAAAAAGGTAAAGGTTGCCCCTGGAGAAGTCTCCCACCCTAGCAGGGTATGGGAGTGCCGGTGCCGGTGTCACAGCCCAATCTTTCCCCCGGCTGATTTTCCCTCCGGAAAAATCGGCCCAGGCTAATCTGTCCCTCTCGGAAAGATTAGACTAGGCCGATATTCCTCCCGAAAAAATCGGCCTAGGATGAGTCTCTCCCCCACCCGGAAAAAACATCCTATGATGATCCTTCCCCCGGACAAATCAGTCTAGGATGATCCTTCCCCCCCCCCCCGGACAAATCACCTTACACTGAACATTCTCCATGAAAATCGACCTATCAGCCTGAAGTTGTCCCAGAAAAATAGTGTGTGCGACATGACATGTGTGTGACATGTGCAAAATCTGAATACAGTAATTATATTGCCGCAAGCAATTCAGTGTGTATATGTAAAGAAAAGGGTATTTGGGGG
>JASAND010022007.1:0-20010 GCA_030248195.1 Trissonchulus latispiculum
CATAAGTAAGCGGTTCCTTCTGTTATTCGCGTGTGCTTCTACAACAATTATTTTTCGTCAAACGGCATTAATCCTGCAAGGTTGATACCAAGCAAATCCTGTCTTTTTAAGAGTTGTTGAGTGGTTAGACAGTTCTTTAAAGTTAGCTAACTAAACTTACATTCGATCCCCATTCTGACCGGGACATTTTTCTTCAATTCTTTTAATCCTGATTTCAGCCTTTCACATCATACCATGGTTACTTATTTCTCTAACTTTTTAATGAGAAATTGATGGCTTAGTTTAATTTCTTAATCCAATTAAGAATTTGGGAGTGGCTGCAAAAACAAACAGCTTGTTTATTCCAGTTAATTCAATTGTACAAATCTGGACTGGCCAATTTTTTGAGATCAAAACATTCTTTACCATATTGGAGTTTGGAAGTTGTTTCCATTAGCCCAGCCTGTTCAGTCCAGTTTGGGTAAATAATTGTGAGCTTTTTGACTTAAAATGTTTCCATGCTCCATTTTCGGAAATTCCATAGGAAGGTAATTTACCAGACCTCGCTCTCACTAGTTATCTCTATCTCTACTCTGTCCGCCCACTATTAAAAGCATGTCTGAGGAAAGCTGTAATTTAGGGATATTAAAACTAAAGAATGAGACTTTAGAGTAATACTAGTTTTCATTGTTGCTAATGGATTCCCCTACATGTATTCAGGAACACTGAATTGAAGCTCTGAGATATTTTCCTAAAGAACTATTAGAGACAGCATAAACGTTTAAGCTTTGTCGATTATTCACCGTGATTTATCTTTAGTTTCAGTAAACAAATTAAAAAATTATAAAACCAACTTTAAGATGGATTATTCCTGTGCCTTAATTCCAATGATTGTGAGGCTCTATTTCATAAGACTTGAATGCTGTTTCTTTTAAGGGCATAACTACCCTACCAGGCATTATAAAATTTGTTCATACGGTGTAGTTTACGTGGCTCAAGTTTTATTGGTTAATCGATGCTGCTAACTCGTACATTAACGGGTTTTTAAGAAACTTTTTTCCAAAAATTTTTGGGGGGCTTGGTTGTACCTTGAACCCTCTTGTTCGGGGGGCTTGTTTGTACCGTGGTCATTTTTTAAACGTAATTTTAGTAATTTTTTTGTGGTGGGTAGTTACCACCGATGATTATAAAACGGTTTCAGCAAATGTATGTTTTTAGGAAGAAATCACAAATTTGATCAAGTTTTGTGGAAAATTAACTAAATTAACTAAAAATGTCGGCAATTTATTTTTCCTATTTTTACCTGTTTTTCCTGCCAGTTTTGCTTCGACTAGGTGTTATATTTTACTCGATGTGTAGTTCTTCAAAATTTGAATGTGGATTTTTTCGAACAATAACCACTTTGTGACCTAAAATTTCGACAATGCAGATAACGCAAAAATAACTACATAGAAATAGCATATATAATCGCATATATAAGATTAATATAAGGTTTTGGAACCTTCTCGAAAATCCAAACATCAAAACGTTTGGATAAAAATCCCATTTGCAAACGTTTTATCGTTTACCTTGTATTGTTTTGGGACGTACGTAAGTTGCTATAAAGCTTCTATCCATATTCCATAGATAGCTTCTACATAATTCACTTGAGTTGTTAGAACAGCTTACCTTACCATGCACTGATTTTTGTGACTTGTGAATTCTGTGTCCACTAGAATCGATTGTAACTAGTCTTGAAATAAATGCCTTTTCAATATATTTGTCATTTATGTGTATATCTGCAAAATAACCATTTTAAAAATCTTTTGCTAATTTTAATCACTCTGCCTGTTTATAGCTGGAAACTAACCCACAGATCGAAGACCACAATCAATTCTAGTGGGCAGAAAATAGGTATATGTAGTAATATAGGAAAGCGGCCTGCCGACATTCCTATGGTTCTGCTACAGATCTTTCTTTACTTATGTATAGTAAAGTTTGATTTATAGAACTAATGCAACTCCAGTGCAATTTCTTTGCAGTTCCGGCAAAGTGTATTTTGTTGTAAAGCTGCCATGGGACAAGCAGGACACGTTAATATGTGTCTTCCTGCTTTGGAAGAACTGCAGCTTTAAACACCCGCCCTTTGGCAGAATGATAGATAACAGCCAATCAGATTACAGGAACTCTTTCTTTGTGACAACAAACTCAGTCTCAAAATTTGTACCTACTCATTTTGGAAGAGTATCAACAAGCAAGACTCCAGTTTGCGGAGTAAGTATGAATCGGCTTAACTTGAATGGTTAATTCCTGTTCCCACTCTAACATCATTTGCTACTCCCCCCAAACTGGATCCCTTTTTTCTAAACTATACCTCAACTACAGTGAAACTGCTATGTTCTTTCCCCAAATGAAGGAAGAGGTGTCCACAATCTGACAAGTTATTGAAAGAAACGTCCCTGTCCCAGAGCTGGAAGTGGGTCAATATTTTTGACCAACACCAGACCCGCGACCCACGGACCCTTGACTCTGCCAACCTGACCCATTAAAAATTATGACACGCCTGACTCACTTATGGCTAATGATGCTCTAAGGCTAAATCTTGCGTAAATTTTGGTCAGATGTAAAAAATGTAAATATATTTAGCTGTTTAATGCATTTGATTGAACTTTACTGCAGTTTAACGAAAAGCCACTGAATTGAATATCTGAAATCTTACGTAAGTTTGAAAATTAAAATAAATGAAACAAAAATAAAAATCAATGCACAATTATGAACATTTTTCTTGAGTAGAATTAGCAGACGGTCGTAACAGTTTGATGTATTTGTCTAGAAATTTACTGAGCTTGCAGGAAAAGTCTTGCGGACGGTTCTTACATTCTAACTTTCACATAGTTTTGCTATACAGAAATCATGGCAGTGCTAGATGTCAAACGCTGTCATCTTTCAAAATCTGGGCATCACTGTGCACAACCTGTAATAATTTTGGCCAGATCTTACGGAAAAACAAAAACAGACAATACTAGAATTCGGCGAAGCCGAAAGTTTTTTGAAATTTTAGTGCTAAAATCTGGATTTTGGAGTCTCAACTGACCCACTTTTGTCCCATTTTAACCCGCGGGTTACTCGTCTTAACCCACACCCTACCCGACCCGAGGGTACCCGTGACCCACTTCCAACTCTGCCCTGTCCTTGCCAGACTCGACCACCCGCAAACAGCAACACGTTCATTTTCACTCTTCAAGTCCTCATTCCTCTTAATATAGAAAGTACACAAAATATATGGAAATTTTAAATTTTAAAATACATTTGTACTGCCGAGATTTGATCATTTGCCTTCAAATTCAAAGTTCATGTTTCGACAGACTGCGGAAGTAACTGACTGGCTGCTCTATTTAAGCACCAGTAGTGTACGATTATGTCAGCGTCGTGCAGAAAATATTCGGTCATTTTGTATAAATTTGGAATTGTTTATGGTTCCTGGCACGTCTTCTGGCCATTTATTTCGTGAATGTGACGTCAAACCTTTTTGACGATTAGGGAATCAAGAGGGGGAAGTTAAATCCGGACTTTTGAGTAGGCGCTTCATTCCACTGTGAGCAACAAATCTTCTTCACGACACTTTTGTTTATCAAGGTTCCGACGTTTATTTGCTTGAAAACTGAGGACTAAACTGTTGTTTTTCCCTTTCAATCTTCCCGAGCTCAACAATTTGAAACCGTGACCAATCCAGCTGCATGAGGAGTAATACTCAGTGTCACCTCAAAGGGCTAAATTGCTCACAACAAAGGAAAGGTTACACTACTCTTAATCGAATCACCACACTGGACTGAGGCGAACTAGAGATACTGATAAAATTTGTTTCTATGCTTAAAAAAGTCTGCAAAACAGTTCTCAAACATATCTGTCAACTGTTGATCTAGGTCTTTTAAGCAATTAAAAAACCGATAAAATTTGGTTAAAATGTAAACTTTGATTACTCTTTACTAATTACTCTTTGTATCCTTTGACCGACGGAATCTACTGGTTTTCACCCTTCTGGAGGGGTCTTCAACTTCCATTCCCTCAAGTTATCCTTTACAGTAGTTCATGTTTAAAAGCTGTATTGAAAAATTTCAGGAATGTTATTAGCCTTAGTTATAATTGGACTATGGGTAACAGAGAGTGGAGCCATCGTTTGTCAGTGTAATGATAACTGGCAAAGTCTGGTAGAAAGAATCAAAGCCAGTGGACCAGAAGTTAGTTTATCACGTTATTTTTTTAAAAAACAAATCTCCTTCTATTGGCACCATTTTCTAAAAATCTGATTTGTAAAATACATAGGTACGTGAAATTTTTACAGAAATATCAATGTAATTTTGCAATTTTACCGTCTTACTGAATTTTGATCAAGGCTTGATTATGGTATATTTTTATATACATAAAGTAAGTGTCTGCGTAATTAAGGTGGGGTCAATAATATCGATGAGCGTTTTTGCTTTCGGTTATAGAAAAACAGAAATGCTCTCCATATGGTAGATTGTGTTTCAAATACGTGTGAATTAACAGTCGATATGTGTGAAAACAACGAAGACTGCAGCAGGCTCATGCAAAACTTCAAAAATGCCGCACCCGCCTGTATACGGTAGGCTATGTTGAATGCAAGCTGAATGATTAAAAGTCATCTAAATTTTGTTTGTTTTTAATGACTTAATTTTTGTTCGTCAGTTTTAAAATCCACTGATCCCAAACTTCGTACAAGTGACTTCTTGGATGATCAGAGTAGGCTGCTTATACTGTCTTATCCTTTACTAAAGAGATGGGAATAATGTTATGTCCTGCTATGGAACTTTCTAAAGGCGTTCGTATAATATATAGGTATACTTTCTTTGATACATTTTTCAGGTACATGGATCCGTTTGGTGAAATTCATCAAGGATGTTCTTGGGAGGTCCATCCTGACTGGGAACTCAACAGACCAAGATGCACTCGCTTTAATTGTGATGATTTCGCTAAAGTTGGCTACTCTTGCCCAGCGAATATATTTGATGCTTATTTTCCAGTTTATAATTGCTATGAGGATAACTGTAATGTGCATTCTTTTGAAGAGGCATGCTAAATAATAGTAATACAATAAAACACTTTTTGATATATACAATACATATACAATACAATAAAACAACTTGTAGAACACAAACACCTCGGGTAATTGCTTATAGCAATGTTATCACTGTCAACTTTAAAAGATATAAGGGTAGGTTTTTTTGGTTGGGTTGACCTGGGCCAATTAGTGGCAAGAATTGGTTTTTTGGTTTTTGAGTTTTTAAATTTTAGTGGTACACACAAATGTCCCGGGGGATTAATATGGTTTTGGTGTGGTGTTTTTTTTTTTTTTTTTATTATGAGAAGCCATACTGCCCGACTTCGAAATTACGGATTAAATCCGTTGTGGAAATGTTTAAAAAGATTATTTGGCAACTGTTACATCTATTCTAACTAAAGCTCCTAACGCTAATGCATTTTTTGTGTTAATTGCATCTGTGAATTCTGAATTTTGAATAAACTCAGTATAAAGTCAATAGAGAAGCGTGGATGCCCCACGCAGCGTTATTCAACTGCAAAACAGTGAAGTATTTGTAAATACTATTAACGTTAGTTAGTTACAATAAATGGATAGTGAATTGCTCGTACATAGGTCTTTTGTATTTGAAAATTTCAGAAAAATGGTAATCTTGCTTTTTTAAGTTGCCATTTGTGTATTTTTTGCGAAAAACGTTTTTTTAGAAGAACCAAAAAATTTGGATATTCTGCTTCTGCTACAGTTACAAATTTTGTTAATTTCGGGGTTTTACTTAGTACTAATCTTGATCCTGCCTGTCCTGTTGAATGATAACAATATAAATGTATAAATATATATAAATGTATATAAATGCACCTATAATCTCTTGTTTTATGAAGTGAAATTCACGAGTTCGAAAAGATCTGATATATATGGATGCAAGTGGACAACAACTTAACAAATGGCATTGAGTAACATTGAGGCATGCCTTGCACCTTGGCATTCCATGACAAAGTGGGAAACACCGGGGGTCTGGGGGCGGAGCCCCAACCGAAGAAATTTTTGGAAAAAACGGAAAAATTGGTACTGGAAACATTTAAAGTTTTTACTCTTACAAAAGTGAATTTTCTCCCGAAATAATGTTGCGTCTAGCTTGCGTCCCGCTAAAATTTCATTGCGTCCAGATAAGAAACTTTGCGTCCAGACGCACATCTGGACGCAAAAAAAAACCCTGATCATAACTCTTAAGGTCGTGCTCCCCTTACGTGCAGATATAGTTGAAGAAGGTGCAATTATTACCCGATTTCATTCAAATTTTCAGAAAACACATCGGAAATGATAATACACGTCCTGTAAAAACGCCAGCTTCATAACATTCATGTACACTGAGAAACGTAAATTTGACGTTCTGGAACTATATATAGAAAATTGTGCCCTGCGACTATAATCATTTTAAAGCTTATTATGTGCTCTACAACTTTGCTTTTACACATAAGTCTCTAGCTGTTATCGTTTTTGAGCAGTGAATTTTTGAAAAAATTTTGTTCGAAAATTGGTTACATTTGACACGATCTTGCTGAAAACAGGTTTTGTCAAATTGGAGCCAGTGTACACCACAAGGGTAGACATGTATATTCAACTTTAAGAGCTTCAAAAGAGGCACAAATTAGGTTAATTAGAGCCCTTCTCTTTATCAGCCTCCAATCAAGAGCAACGATTTTTCAAAGTTGGATAAAATGCCAAATTTTCCGAAAATGCTTAATTTCTGTAAACTGAAACGATATTTTGACAAAATCAAAAAAACCGTCCCTGGCAAATTATCTCAGAAACACATTGGATACGGCCATTTTCTTGTTTCATAAAAATTGTTCAGAAAATTTTTTTGTCAAAAATTGTGGCTACGTTCGATAAGTTTACAACCGATACAGACTAGGTAGACACGTTTCAATGATACCAATCGACGCAGAAGATATAGAGCTTCATTTTGATATGTGACTTAATTCATAGCTCTCAATATTGAGTAAGTTATAGCTTTCCAAAGTGGAGCTTCGGCTTACAGAACTTGTTGAAATTACATGAGTCAGACGGCTGATTCGTCTGACTCTTATTAGAGTAGGCAGCTTGGGACGTATGTGTACCACAGGAATAACTGAATAATGAGACTCGAACAACATTCAGACGTCTGAAATTCTGAATTTTCGGATACTCAGACGTTACGAAACTGGCCTGAAGAATTTTTCAGACATGTTTTTCAGAGGCCTCTAGACGTCTTTGATGTGAACCAATTGTGCCAGTCTCGAGTGTGCTGGAAAGATCAGAGTGAGTTCGTCAAAATGAGCTATGACACGTCCCAAATGGTTTACAAATGCAACCGCAGCGGCCGTCTGAAAGTCGTCTGAATCGTCTGAAAATCGGCATTTTAACACTGCTTGAAAGTGCCTCCGTGTAATAGTCCACCAAGACCAAAATGGGAGTCTAGCAAATGCTAGATTCCCTAATACAGCACAAGCAAACAGCAGTTGAAACGCACGTACTACGTACATGAAAGGCATAGTACAATACAGAGCAATACACAGCACAATATACAATTATATTATTGATTTCGGTCACACCTCAGAAACTCTGAGAAGTCCATGTTTTCAATTCTATCCTTAAATATCAAAGTGTTGGCAGCCCGTACAACACAGTTTGGGAGACTATTCCAAATTGGAGTTAATCTATTACTAAAAAACGCTTCCTACATTCTAGTCTTGCACGCTGGCAGTGCAACTTAAGGTTATTTCCTCTGGTACCAGTTTGAGAAGCAAAAACAAAGAAATCAGGCGAATTTACTTTGCTAATTTCGTATATAATTCTATAAGCCTGAACCAGGTCTGCTCGTAGTCTTCTGAGCTCTAAAATTTCAAGTCCTGTTTTTTCCAATCTTTGGGTAAAACTTAAGTCGTGTAGTGCCGGGATTCTTTTTTGAATCGCCGTTGAACATTTTCCGTTTTTTCGAATATCACACGACAAAGAAGGGGACCACACGCAAGAATTGAACTCCAAATGGGTCTTGCATATGTTTTAAGCATAGCCACCAAAAATTTACTTTAGCGCAAATTTTATCACAGTTGACGAAAACTTTAAGGTCGTGAGTGACAAAAACTCCCAAGTCTTTGAAATGACTCACTTTTGGAATAGCCACACAATTTACAGCCAGGTCAGTCCTCACTAATGGTTCCCCCATCTCAAGAAACATGCTTTTGTTTGAGGCAATTGAAAGCTGGTTTTTTGTGACCAAACGTTAACACAATCTAATTTGAAGTTTTCGAATTCATCCAAAGGTGACCCCACCAGTGATAACCTTGTGTCGTCCGCAAAAATATTTGTATCACAATCAGACAAGGAACCAGGCAAATTGTTTATATACAGTAAACACAAAATAGGTCCAAGCACGCTTCCTTGCGGAACCCCGCTAATAACCTCCCCCGGTCAGACAGTACGTTGTTAACTTTCACAAACTGAGACCGCTCACTAAGAAATGCCCATATCCAATATAATGCAGACATCATATGCATCCAGATTTCTTAACAATTTACATGAGATACAGAGTCGAAAGCTTTACTTTTATGTCTAAATATAGCGCCTTTACACTGTAAAAGTACGGTTGTAACTTGTCGGATCAATTGTGGACTTCACTGCAGGTTCTCTCGTCGGTAGTGTATGCCTAGTAATTACCTATCGTATAAAACTACCAAAATAGAAATTAGGAAACACGATACTTTACTTCAATTTACAAGATTCCAATATGCACTTTCAAATTCTCACGAAATTATCACAAAGAATTACAAGTTGACGATTTCGACCAAGAATAAAGCACAGAGTAAAGAATTACAGTTGCCAATCACAATGGTTAGAGTTAAGGGCCCGACCTAATCCCACAACGAACAACTCGACACTGACTAGCTCTTTTTCGAAAAACCTAACTCCATGTTGAAAAACCACCCTCCATGTCAAAATTGTTTCACCGTTTGCCTTGACTTTTCACGAAAGTACACGAAATTCAAGCGATATTTCACAAAACCTTGTTTTGCATTTTTGGCTTTCATCCATAAATTTAAGCACTCTAGCAGCTGGGCTTGAGTAGACTGATTTGATATAAACCCATGCTGCTGTTTCGAAATAGTACTGTTGTTGAGAAGGTGCTCAAGCAAGTACTTCTTGATCACCTTCTCCATTATCTTACAACATACACTAGTTAGGGACAGTAATTAGCAGGATCATCGTTCGAGCCCTTACGCTTAAAAATTGGTATAACGTGAGCTTAAACCAGTCGCTAGGTACCACTTCCTCCTCGTAAGACAGTTGAAATATGACCTGAAGAGGAATGCACAGCTTGATTTTAAACGATTTCAAAAGCTGATATGGCATCAGCCAAGCAGCTAATTTGAATATGATAGTGCTAATGGCATCAATTATAGATTTTCGAGTGAAAAGGATATTTTCAAATTCATGCTCAAAAACTCCATTATCGCGCACGAAGACAGATGGGAACTGATCATTTAAAAAATTTGCCTTTTCACATTCATCAACAGCAAACGTGTCTCGTTTACTTAAAACCGAAACGCCTTCCGGAGATGAAAGCTTACGTTTGATTAAAGAACTAGTTATTTGAAGGATTTGACAGAAATTTAGATTCACACAATTTATGGAACATAGCAATAGCTTCACTACACTTAGCAACAATATTTCTGTAACGGATTTCATCAAGGGATCAGACTTACGTTTAAACTTTTTATACAAAGCTTTCTTCCTACTCAATATTTTCCGGCGTCTAATATGTTTTGGGTATTTGTGTATTCCGCTTCTCCTATATAAGCTTTTTGGGTACATTTTCTCTGATCAGCATTAAACATATATTTTTAAAAACATTCCGCTTTTCATTTACCGACGGATAATTTTGAAACGGAATATTCCCGTTTATCCTTTCTAGCTTCAGCATTATACTTGTGTAGCGAAGCGTCTTTCTTTGGAGCTTCGAAGCGAAATGTCTTTGGCTGCTGGGGTCATGTCTGGATAGCCGTCATTGGCCAGCTGCTGGATGTGCCACGCAAAGTTTGCGATGGCTACGTTGGGTTTCTGCTGACGGGAGGCGAGTTTAAGGCTGGCCAACATCTCGGCTTCTTTTCTTTCCAGTTTCTTAATCAACTCTGCCTTGAGCTGAGGGTCATCTGTCTTCACGGCCTGGTCCAGGTCTTCGTATTTCTTCCTGGCCTGTTATCTCATGAAGACGGGCACAAGCTTGGCCTTCATGGCATCGTCGCAAGTTTGAGCATCAGGAACAAGATCGAATGTACAGAACCAGTCTTTATCTTTTCATCTGGTTTGTCGTAGAAAAGAGTAAGCGCGTCCTTGGGTAGCGTGAAGTTGCCTGCAAGCATGGTGGGTAGATTAGGAGGGTGAGTCTGATTAGCTAGCGGAACAGCTGTTTGGCTGAGGACGTCTAGTTGTACCACTGGATTGGTTTGCTGGAGCTGTAAAAGAAAAAGGGGTCAAAGACGCTGAGGTCAGACTGAACTTTGCGTAAGTTACTTCCAACTATTTGCAGCCTCTGATCAAGGCCTGAATTAATATCGGCTAGGCGCGATTCCAAGCTGGAAAGACTAAGACTAAGGGATTGAATGTTCTTCCGATCCTGTTGGATTTGATATGCCTGGGTCCGTAGGTGATATTGGATTTCCTCGGGACTTAACAAGCGGGTTTCCGGGGGACTATCTTTATCCTTCCTAGGCTGTGCGGCTGAAACAGGTACTGATGGCTGAGACGTTGTGGGAGTTGAGTGTCCCGAAGTCTTGGGATCCAATGAACTAGAATCTAACTGGCTGGCTGATGCCACGGTAGGAGCACTTGGCTGAGCTGAAGCGGTTGTAGTTTTCTTCCTTGGAGGTGGGGTCCGTTGCATGCAGCACGTTTACCAACGGAGCATCCCACCGCTGCCACCAAATGTAGCAAAGCGTAAACCGGGAAAGGCGAAAAGGCTGATAAAACACAACAATTCGACACCAGCTTTATTGGACAAAGTAGAGGGCGCTCCTCAGAGGGCTCGAATAATTGAGATATTGGGAACTCCCGCAAGAGTTTCTAGTTACACACGTTGACTACAACAAGAAAAGGAACTCACTCGAGAGTTTCTATTACAGGA
The DNA here is from genome assembly GCA_030248195.1 of Trissonchulus latispiculum. Classification (NCBI taxonomy): domain Eukaryota; kingdom Metazoa; phylum Nematoda; class Enoplea; order Enoplida; family Ironidae; genus Trissonchulus; species Trissonchulus latispiculum. The sequence continues at coordinate 11,178 of JASAND010022007.1, forward strand.
CCCCTTCAGAGATCTCAGCATAGCCAAACAAAATGGAGACTAGATAAAGGAAGAGTAGCGCATTATTAGTGAGCGAGTATTGAGGGTTTGCAGAAATAGGGAGCAATGACTATATAGAATGCAGCAGAGCTGCAAGTGAGGTAGAGAAGGCACGACTAAGCTCTGGCAGACTTGTACTGCGAACTGAAAATTTCATAAAGTTTATATAGGATTTGAAAGTATGTGAATTGCTGCCCTGAGGGAATTGCAAAAAGTAATAAAAAGGATGTAACGTGCACAAAAGTAACTAGAGCGTAGAGTTCATAAAAAGAAGGACATTAAACTAGGGAGTAAAGTGGTACTAGGAGTACTTTATTGAAAATATTTTATATTTTATAATTATGGTTGAATGAAGTGTTTTTAACAAAAGTGTGAACTAGTTTTTAATATGCATATATCTTTTTGAGGGTGACCGGGAAATAGTCTGTTGTTACACTACTCCCCCTCATGGAAAGTCTCGTCTTCGGGAAGACTCAATAAACAACAAACAAAACAATGAAGTAAATTAGGGGTCCGTGGGCACACGGGTAACATTGAACTTCACGACACGATTGTCGGCTGTGATATCATACAATCGCAGAAAAGGGCATCTCTCCCGGGAACAAAGACCAACTGCAGCCGGAGGCGCTGTGCGCCAAGCTCGATAACGAGCAACAGAACGAAACGCATCGGCGGAGGAACCCGAATAGGCTGGGTGGCAGACCAAAGCATACGAAGCGGTCAAAACAACACAAAGGTTTGATAATCAACTCGTTGAATCTGGTCAAAAGAGCTGTGCAGTCGATATTCTGGAACCAACGGAGGCCGGACAGCCATAGGATCATTGCCAACAAGTAGATGACAGATACGGCCATGCAGACGCTTCCTCTGATTATAGGTGGTATGATACACGCCCCAAAGGGAGACAATGGTTTCATAAAACAGGCGCTTTACTATAAGCGTATCCAAGGTGGGAACCATGACATATAGAGCTTGGAGCACTTCGTGGTCAAACCGAGTCCACAAACTGAGAGGGAATGGCGAACTTCACGCGAGTCAAGATGGGTTTGGACTTGGACAAACGACTTGGATCCCATTTTTGTTAGAGTTGCAATAGGTGGCTATAGAACAAACAAACTATACAGAAAACAGGTAAGTCCTGGTTCCTATACCTTGCACAAAATTTTTTAAAAAAACAACTCAACTAGCAGAGATTTCATACTGTATTGAAACGAACAATATGTCTGGGGAACTGCGAAAAATTGATTGCACTGACAATGCAAACAAAGTGACAGGTTGCAGGCTCTACAGCATTCCAAGATGACAGCTTAAAATCTACTTCGGAGTTCAAAAGTGCACATTTTTAAAGTGGACATGAAAAATTTAGAAACATTATAATTTGTGCACAAGTGTAAATTGGGAATTGTGAACATTAATTGAGGGCTGCAAATGGAAATCCAAAAAGAAAAGTGTAGGTTTCTCATTTGAAGGACAACATTTTATGGAATACTTCTTTGTAAGAAATGATTGCAAATCAAACTAACTTGCATTACAAAGACTCAAAAATTTTAGGTGGTCATAGAAAGAGCCACAGTAAATACTAGGCATAGGTATATATTATATAGGTATACAAGGCAAAACATGATCATACACACAAAACAAAAGGTACAACCAAAAGCCATGAACAAATACAAATACAACTAAGTTAAACAGTTAATATAAAAACATATTGCAGAGTAGTGTCCAATTCACTGACGATACCGAGCAGGCATTCTTCGCTGTCGTTCAGGATAGCGTCGTACCATTATTGACTCATCAGTGGTATCCGGAACGAGTTCTACGGCGTGTTCTACTTCGACCGGTGACTAGCACACTTCGATTTTCGGATTTTCGTGAGGCAGTCACGACGGAATTTTCGGTACATCTTCCAAATAGGGGCTACGAAAAGCCTTTAGCCGATTACTGTGAACAATTTGTGCCTTTCCGTTTTTTCGTCCCCTTAGCGGTAAGATGGTGACATTAGGTGGATTGACTTGAATAACCTCAAAAGGACCAGCCCACTGCAAGCTAAGCTTACGTCGCTTGGGAAAGTGTAAGCAACACTTTATCACCAACTTTCCAAACTAGAGGTTGTGAAGTTTTGTCGTAGTAATTCTTTTGTCTGTCCTGCGCACTTGAATTAAGTCTGAGGCGATGCTCCAAACTGCTCGAACTTGAGATGTTAATTCATCTGCATATGAAGGGTCATCCCGATAGCTTATTTCCGGTATAGCAAGAGCTGTATCCGTGGGCAACAGGGGAGTTCTACCGTAAACCATCCTAAAAGGAGACATTTTTGGACTTTCGTGTTCTGCACTTCTATATGCAAATATTACTAAGGGAAGATAGACGTCCCAATCGGTGTTTCCTGTATTGACATTCGTAGTAAGCATCGCCAACAGAGTTGGATTGAAACGCCCAACCATTCCATCACACTGCGGATGGTATGGGGAAGTTGACACTTTTTGTGTTCGACATACTGCAAGAACTTCGGCCAACAATTCGGACATAAAGTTCGTACCTCTGTCAGATAAAAGACGCCGGGGTGCACCAAAATATCAGTCACAAAGATCTTGGCAACACTTGCCGCAGTTTGATCAAGAATAGCAGCGCATTCAGGATACTTAGTAAGATAGTCCATAAATACAATAATATATTTCATTCCAGATTGTGATAGGGGGAATGACCAAGAATGTCTACTCCTACGCATTCAAAAGGACCTTCAACTATGATTGAAACCATTGGCGCTTTCGATTTTCTTAGCGGCACCTTACGAGCTTGACAACCGTGGCAAGTTTCACAGTATTTCTTCACATCAGCATGCATAGAAGGCCAGAAAAATCGTTCCAACAGCGAGTTTTGGGAATGGCTAACTGTTCGAATAGCACACCCCTCAGGGCGATTCTAGGATATAGATGAATAAGTACCCCTTCTCGTAGGGCATATCGAGGAGCAGCAGAGATTACTTCGGCGGCACGCTTTGAATCTTCCGGAAGGGCGTTATGACTCAAATAGGCAATGAAATCTTTAAAATCGCTATCTTTCGCTTGTACAGCCTTGATTTGTTCTAGCTCAGCATCGCTTTCTTCGCAGACTAAAACATTAACCTGATATAAAGGCTTCTCAGATTTGCCCTCCATCTCAACCTCTAATGTCCCAGAGGATTTGTTAGGCGTCATGGGCAGAATATATCGAGACAATGGATCTGCAACTTTATTGCTTTTTTCCCGGCTGATGCTTTATGTCAAAGTTAAGGCCTCTCAGTTCCAGTTGTAGAGATTTCGACTCTGTATCTCTGAACAAACAATTTAATCACAGAAATAAACTTGTAGAAAGTACGCTCTTAAAGCGTGACTCCCGACAAGTGAATTTCTGGAAATTTAAAAGATTGCAAAAGTTCTGCTGAGTGTGCGCATGCCAGTTCCCTATCGTCGAATTACCCTAGCCGACTACTAAACGAAAAGGCAAAAACTAAAGAGTGATGCGAGTTTATCACTAGAATTTACAAAAATTAAACCAAAATCTAATTCAACTGTAAATTTCAAAACCAAAATTCAAGGCACCAGAACATATTATTAAATAAAAGAACAAACCAAATTCCAAACAAAAATCCAATTGAAATCCAATACTTGACCCGCCCCAATTCACCGAAGCGTGATAATTGACATCAAAAGAAACCGACCGAGCACTAAGAGTCCCCTACCAACACTAAAGTTACGCGCCCAATTTTGAATCAAAAAAGAGAATTAGCTAGTCCGGCCTTGGACCGTACACAAGAGTGTAAATTTAGTTTGAGCGGTCGTGAATTTAGCATTACATTTTAAACAATTTTAAGTTAGAAAAATTGAAAATTGATTAAAATAAGCCACACAGTGCCCATCTCCCTAGCTTTCCAGAAGGAGTTTTCAATGTCATAACCCAGCACAAAACAGCATGGTCTGTGATCGGTGGCCATATAAATAATGGCGGAAAGTCTTCACTGCAAATATCATGGCTAGGCATTCCTTCTCTTTTGGACTATAATTTCCTTCGGCATCATGAAGTAGACGCGAAGCTAAGGCTACTGGATGTTCTCCATCTCCCCACAATTGACCCAACACAGCTCCGACTCCAATGTCACTAGCATCAGTAGTAACCAGGAATGGGTTTTCAAAATCTGGATATATGAGGATTTGCTCACTGGTCAGTTTTTCCTTGAGGGTATTAAAAGCAGTCTCACAGCCTTGCGTCCATTCAAATTGCACGTTCTTTCTGGTCAGGTGATGCAAATCACTGGCAATTAAGGCAAAACCTTCAATGAATCGACGATAATAGGAGCATAGCCCAATAAAGAATCGAACATCCGCCACTGTTTAGGTCTGGGGAATTCTTTAATTGCTTTCACTTTTTCTGGGTTGGGTTCAAGCCGTGATATCTGATGACCCAAATAGATAATCTTTTCTTGGCAGAAAGTGCACTTACTTAATTTGAGTACTAAATCCGCTTCCCTATGACGACCAAATACGGCTTCGAGATCATTCAAATGGTGTTCGAACGTAGGTAAGAAAACAATATCATCAATGTACGCCAAACAGATGTGCCATTGCAGGCCAGACAATACTATGTCAACAAGACGTTGGAAGGTTGCAGGTGCGTTGCATAATCCAAAAGGCATAACTGTAAATTCGTATAGGCCATACAATGTCGTGAAGGCTGTTTTGTCGGCATCTTCATCGGCTATTTTGATTTGCCAATAACCACTTGCCATGTCAAGGGTACTGAGGTGGCATAGGTGTGTTAGGGTCCCCACCAAAATCACAAATTTTGGCGACTCCCCCACCCCAGATTTCAGATTTTTGCTACCCCCCCAGATTTTTGGCCAAAAAGTGGCCAAAAATGGCATAAAATCGAAAATTTAGGGGGGTCCCCCACCTTCCGTCGGAACCATAGGTGTACCAGGCTACAGTTTGTCCCCTGTGACTTGTGAGACCTCCTCCCAAGGAGAGGCCAGACCCCCCTCCCCCCCTACCCGACCTCAACTACTCCCCCCCTAAGCCGAGCTCAAACCCCCCACCCCCCCTAAAATTGGGTCCAAACCAGGAAAAAATGCAAAATTTTTGAAAAATGTTTTGCAATTTCTGAAAATTTTTAAAAAAATTCGAAAAAATGACTAAATTACATTTAAAGAGTTAAAGATGGTTATTTATAGCAATTAAAAGGTAATATACGCAATTATAAACCATAATCTGGGCTAATTTAGGCATATTTTAGCACAAATTTGTCAATTTTTAAGCCCTATTTTCGCATACGAAAACTATTGACAGAAGCTTTTGAGCATAGGTGTGGCTGGCGAAAAAAGTGGGGGTGGGGGTTCAGAAAAAAGTAGGGAGGGGGTTTGGCGAAAAAAGGGGGAGGGGGGGGGGTCGCGAAAAGTCGATTTGGGGGGGAGGGGTAAGAAAAATTTTCTAGGGGGGGGGGGTTCCAAAAAATTTCGAAAAAAGTCGGTTTTTCGTTAAAAAATAAAAATTTTTCTCAATTTACAGCTATTTTTAACGTAAAAGTAAGAATCCCAAGAACTCCCTAAAAATAGTAAAACTAAACATAGTTTTAGATCAAATCTCTACAAAAAACTAAGAACCCCCGTGAAAATAAAAGCTCCAAGGAAAAGAATTAGTAGATCAGAACGCATCAAAACGTGACTTTTATCTGATATGGGCCATGAAGGCCGAAATGTTTCTCTTTTTCAGTCTAGATGTCCTAGCTGTTCCTTACTACATTTTAACGACTTTATGCGAGATAAACTCAAAGTTTATACCCGAAGCCGCACCAAGGCGGGGGCGAAATGTTGCCCCTTTTAGGGGTTACTTGCATAGTTTCCCTGGAACTTTGGGTCTCGGGGGGGGGGGGGGGGTAAATCTTGGCCGAGCTCCGAAATGTGATGGGGGGTACCCCCCCACCCCAAATTCGGACCTCAGAAATTTCGAAAAATGGCCAAAAAATGCAAAATTTTCTGTAATTTAGCCCTTTTTTCATCAAAATAAGGCTTGTTCTTAACGTTTTAGGTGTTTTTGCACCGTTTTAAAGCGATTTTAGGTCAAAATTTTAGAAAAATTTTTCAAAAAATGACCATTTTTCGACCAAATTTAGCTAACTTTTTGGGTCCAAAAATCGTTGGGGGGGGGGTTCGGGGGGGGTAGCCAAAAGTTGGGGGAGGGTAAGTCAAAAAATCTGGGGGGGGGGGGTAAGCAATTGGTCAAAAATTTTGGGGGGGGGATACCCCCCCCCCCCCCCCCCCCCAAAGGAAACTATGGTTACTTGTTAACGATGTTTAGCTTAATTAAGCGAATTCCAGCAATTGTTCGCCAATTTTTGGAATTTTTTGGAAAAATTTCGAATTTTTAGCGAAAAATTTTCAAAAATTTAGGTAGGGGGTTTGAAAATTTTAGGGGGGGGAGGGGTCAAAAATCGATTTGGGGGAGGGGGTAGGAAAAAATGTTTAGGGGGGGGGGGGGTGGCGACCCCCTCGGGGTTTGGGGGAGGGGTCCCCCCACCCCCCTAACCATAGGTGTATTACCTGTTTGGGTTGGGGGGGCATAGTTTTCTTGGGGGGGGGGTTGGGGAGAATCCCCTAAAATTTTCGCCCAAATTTGACACCTCCCAGATTTTTGGTTCTCCCTCCCCCACTTTTAGCTGCACCCCCCAGACCCCCAACGATTTTTGGACCCAAAAGTTAGCTAAATTTAGTCGAAAAATGGTCATTTTTTGAAAAATTTTTTCTAAAATTTTGGCCTAAATCGCTTTAAAACGGTGCAAAAACGCCTAAAACGTTAAGAACAAAGCATTATTTTGATGAAAAAAGGGCTAAATTACAGAAATTTTTTGCATTTTTGGCCATTTTTTGAATTTCTGAGGTCCGAATTTTGGGGGGGGGGGTTCGGGTGGGTACTCCAATCACATTTCGGGGGTCGACCACCAAATTTCAAGTTTGCCCCCCCCCAACCCAAGATTTCCAGGAAACTATGGGGGGGGGGTAGCCAAAAGGCCGCGCAGGGGGGGGTTCGAAGTCTAGACCCCCCTCTTTTGGGATGACAAAATGGAAAGTTTTTGATATTTTTACGGCAAAAACAGCTATTTATAAAAAGTTTTTGCGCCTTCGGCGCGAACATTTCCTTTTTGAAAGAAATAAACGTCCAATGTACTGTTTTTTGGCAAAAATGCAAAAATTCTTCAACTTCTTGGGGGCAGACCCCCCTTGCGTTTGACCTTGGACCCCCCCCCTTTCAAAATCCTGGGTGCGGGCCTGAGTAGAAGGTCCAAATTTGGCTCGGGGGACCCCACCAAAATTCGAAATTTGGGGGAGGGGGACCCCCCTAAACTGTACCCAAGTTTTTTTGGCTAAAAATGCTCCTTTTTCGATGTACAGTACATAAAACATACTCAAAAACTTCTGTCGATAGTTTTCGTATGCGAAAATAGGGCTTGAAAATTGACAAATTTGTGCTTAAATATGGCTAAATTAGCCCAGATTGTAGTTCCCTAATTGCGTATATTACCTCTTAATTGCCATAAATAACCATCTTTAGCTCTTTATATATGTAGTTGTAGCCATTTTTTCGAATTTTTTTCAAAAATTTTAGAAATTGCAAAAAAATTTTTCAAAAATTTTGCATTTTTTACCTGGTTTGGACCCAATTTTAGGGGGTTTAAGGGGGTTTGAGCTCGGCTTGGGGGGGGTAGTTTGAGGTCAGGTAGGGGGAGGATTCCCTCTAGCCCTCTCCGTGGGGGGGTCTCACAGGGGGCAAACTGTAGCCTGGTTCACCTATGCCCCTAACACACCTATTCTTTTGAGTATGTTTAATGTACTGTTACTGTACATCAAAAAAGAAGCATTTTTAGCTAAAAAACTTGGGTACAGTTTAGGGGGGTCCCCCTCCCCCAAATTTCGGATTTGGGTGGGGTCCCCCGAGCAAATTTGGACCTTCTACTCCCCCACCCCAACCCAAACAGGTGGTATATACACCTATGGTCGGAAACCAGGGGGAGGGTGAGTGGGTGTCAGCATAGGTGAGCCAGGCTACAGTTTGCCCCCTGTGGCCCCTCCCCACGAGAGAGCCAGACCCCCCACCCCCATACCCGACCTCGACTACTCCCCCCAAGCCGAGCTCAGACCCCCCTCCCCCTAAAATAAGGTCCAAACAAGAGAAAAAATGCCAAATTTTAGAAAAAAAATTTTGCAATTTTTTAAAAAATTTTCTGAAAAGTTGGCTGGAAATAGTTTAAAACGCTAGAAAATAGGTTATACAACGCAATACAAGGTATTTTTTCGAGTACTTTTACGTCAAAAATAGTCGATTTTATGTCAAAGAAGGGCTATTTTTAGCTGAAGGAAGATTGGGTACAGTTTGGGTACGAGTTTTTTCAAAATTTCCGGTTTTAGACCCCAACACAGAATTGGACCTTTTACTCCCCCCCCCCAACCCAAAAACGTGGTACACCTATGGCATAGTTGTACCAGGCTACAGTTTACCCCCCTGAGAGACCCACCCCCCACGGAGAGCCCAGACCCCCCCCCCATACTCGACCTCGACTACTCCCCCCAAACCCGACTCAGACCCCCTCCCATGGGCGCGTCCAGGGAGGGTTTTGGGGGTTGAATTGAAACCCCCCTCCTTTTGGGTTAACTTTTATCAATACTCCATTACAAAAATTGCAAATTGTTCTCAAAACCCCCTCCCTTTTCAGTAAATTTTAGTTAAAACCCCTCCTTTTCAAAATCCTGGATGCCCCTGCCCCTCCC
>JASAND010022008.1:0-43171 GCA_030248195.1 Trissonchulus latispiculum
TGTATGTTTGATGAATGAGTGTTTTGACTGATTGACCGGCAACTTGCGGAAACTCCCCTCTGTACGATAGGGGTTGCAAGGATTGTCACACCTGTATGAATGTTGCTAAGAACCTACCCAACTAATGTTGACCAGTTTTGAATTCATGTCTCTCATTCTTACCCTAATAATTATTGTTCAACAATAACTAGCAGCTAAATTACATTCTTGAGAACTTATGGTACATTAATTGGGTTAGTTGGGTGTCTGCTTGCCATATGAGATGCAAAGTTGAGATAATCCAGAATGCTATGACTGGCACACTGAAGCGTTGATTGAAGCTGTCAATAATAATCACTCAAATCATAGTCGTTCTAAAACTAATGTTATTAAGTTAAAAAGGAGTCTTAATCGGCCCAAAAATGTTGTCAGTATGGATTATTTCAAGAATTTAATGGCGGGTCGATTCCCATCGGGCGCATGGGATTCGTACATCCGAAATTACCAAAGAATTCTCATCTTAGGCAGGAAGACTGCGTAGTTGTGAACAAGTGTCTGTTAACTGGTCGTTACTTGAATGAATGTGTGAATGTTAGCCAGCGCGAGCGAATGTCCACTGTCATGTCGTTATAACATGTACATCAGGTAGTTAGTCTCATTCAGAGTCACGGGGACTCCCAGAATAGGCTGTAGCTACCAGTTGGTCCTCGATTCGTCCGTGTAGGTAGTCCTATGCTCAAGGAGCGGACGAATCGCAAATAAGGACTCCTTGCTGGTCCATTTTGCAAGTATGCTAGATTTGTATGAATGTCTATTAGTTAGGACCGTGCCATTCGTGCCCTCACTTGTTCGTGTCAACTAAACAGTCAAACTTATTTTAATTGTCAGTTTTCGGTAACATGTTGGTAAAACTATCTAAACTTTTATGTCAAGCTCTTATCATGAAAGTTAAAAGCGCGTGTTAATCGTTTTCTAAAAGCTCCAACATTACGGGAAGAATAATACTAAACAATATCCCGTGCTCTCGCTTGTAATCACTAACGAAATGACCAATTTCGGTCTGGTTTGCAGTTTTGTAATGAGCATTATCGCGTCTGCTCAAGCTTTTTATGTTAGTTCGTAATTTATAAAGTTAAAGGCTATATCGTCAGATACTCTCTGGCAGTCATGGTCACAAATGTTGAATTACAATCACTGATCAACACCTAGAACTAACAATGGAATCGAATGGCACTGATTGTAAATAGTAGTACGTAAGTAGTATAATCAATACCTGAAAATATATAAATCATAGTCAGATAATATAATAATGACAGTCAGTACGTAAGAATTAGAAGTCCCCTTGAACCATCTTCTAATGAATCACAGAAAAGTAGCAATTTCAGGAAAGAGAAGGCTTATAAATAAGAGTTAGTTTTGTGCAGGAAACGGGTGCTTTCCTGCTCTTTAAGCGCTTTCTATTCTCTTTTCGAGCCTAATTAAAGAAAACCCAAATATTTGTAAAGGAATCGTGTTGCGCTAGCGATTTTCTGCACCATAAGGCAGAAAATCGCCAAAAATTAATGTTTGCTTGAAATTCATTTATATCGAACTAATAGCACAAAAATAGCTTCATCTCAACTGTAAATTGGCCAAAAAATATGCTGTTTTCAGTCGTTTCGCCCAAATGCTATTCAAAGCTAACGAAGTTCCAACTTTTACCTCAGAAAGCCATCTAAAGTGAGTAATGGTTGCTGGGTTTGATTCCCGCACACGTATCCTGTATTAATGGGTTTTAACCCATTTGATTCAGGTTCATCACAGACGAGTCCTGCCAAACTCCGTATCCGTTAGAACCCGATCCTGTGATCACTGTGAAGAGTAGTCTGAACTTGGTATCATTCAGTAGTTTCTGTAGACGCATTCTGAGGACATTGATTGGATAGTATTGGATTATTTTGGAGTCATTGATTTGGAACCTAATTCAGAGAATTCAGAAGGTACATTGGAGTCTGGAACTTTGTGATAGAGCAGTTAAGGCAGAGACATCCCTGGCACGAACCTAATCATTTGTCGGTTTGACCAACAGTTGTGGTTTTATTCAGAGAACCTTAACCCGAACACTGTTTGCAATTTGACTATTGAAGTCTTCTAAAAGTTCAGTTGAAAATGTCTCCAATTACCGTTTTCGTCATCCTTTCCCTGGAGGCCTCTGCCTCCATTCTGTCTCTGGCTTAAGGCCAAATCGAAGAGAAGATATAGCTGATCTAAAGAAGAGAACCTGTTAAATTACCAATTTAATTTATATTAATTATATTTCGGGCATCTCCTGGTAACTCCCCGCCTAGACCGACCCCTGTGTTTGTACTCTCCACCGTCCGATAGCCGCCTTAGATCTGTGGGATTCCTTGAGAGTCTTTAATACCAGATCTAAGCCCGCTCACCCATTCCCGGATCAGAAGTGTTATAACTTTAACTTTATTTAATTATCGAGTTAACTGTTGATTAGTTTATTTTGTGATTAGACGGATAAGGAAGCTAATTTAACACACACAACTCACGCGTACACACTGTACCTGACAGTACCCTGTAAGCAACACCTGAAGAAGAGGAACCCAAGGTTAGGTTAGAGCGAAGTTTAAGTCCTGTTAGTAGTTACAAGGAAAGAGGAAGAAAGAAAGAATAAGTAGTGGAAATACTAGTAACTAATCCTCCCCTATTATCGGTCAATTTAAAGTATTAGTCTACCAAAAGAGTTGGCAACCCTGGTACCTTGTACCTTGATTATCTATTGTTAATAACTGCAGTGAATATTAATTGTCCAGTGACCCTGTCTAATAGTTTTACTGTCATTACTGTTACTGTTCTTAAAGCATACCGAACCCTGTTGTTAGTTAATAAATCTCTGTGTATTCATCCAGACTTAGTTAGGAACAGCCTTGCTGAGTCAGATCCTGCTGCGATCTTATTGCTGAACTAGATCCTGTTGAGATCTTGCTGCTGAATCAGATCCTGTTGCGATCTTGCTGCTGAATCAGATCCTGTTGCGATCTTGCTGCTGAAAACGATCCTGTTGCGATCACACTGTTGGATTGAATCCTGCTGCGATCAACCTAACGACCCCTACCTAAACGAACTCACGACTACACCCCTAACAGGTTGGCTGTAGAGATCCCCGATTTTGGCAAACTACCTTTCGGGAATCTGGTACCTAAGTTTGTCTGATCAGGCAAACACGCTGACCTTCCGTGTAATTGAACCTCCCAGCTTATCACGACCCAACCTTCTGGAACAGAATCGAATCAAGCCAAATTCTCATTTAATCCAACTCAGTTCATTACACTACCAAAGGGAGGAGGAAATGAAAGAGAAAGAAAGGAATTGAGAGAAGAAGTTAGAGATCGTTTTACGTGTAACCAGCTTAACTTGAGCTGATTACCTCAGTAGAGGGACTAGTTGAGTGTAATGCCTTGTTTACGCTTAGCGTCACTGTTTTGTGATTGTTCATTAACCTACCTAACTACACAGTAGATGACCTTTTTAATTAAGCACAAGGATTGAGGTTACCGATTATACTGCACACGACTTTAACACACTACGTTAGTCCTTCACTGCTAGAAGCATATAATATCCGGCTCTATATAGCGGCCGCACACACTCTATCAAACATGAACCGTTTTCTTACCTAAAGTTTCCGTTGGACAGATCCACACACTCGACTGCTGAGAGGACTGAGTCTGGCCCCTCTACTATTAAGAGACTCCCTTTTATACTCTTGGTTTGCCCTTTAAGCATTGTGACATTCAGACTTTCTTTAATAATCCGACTCTACTCCTCCGCACTTTTCGGGTCTACACCTCCACACTTTCTCTTTCCAGTCCCCCCTTCATTTACGTCACTCAGGGGATAAACAACTTAACCTCCAATTTGATTGGTACGTTTCAAAAATGGATAAACACCTTAACCTTCAATTTGATTGGTCCGTTTTTAAACATTTGGCACATACCTTCTCCCGTCCATCCATACATTTTTAGACTTTTCAGATATATAACATACCCTTTGTACATTCCTTAAATATGATATTTGGATCTTTTAAGTAGGTATTTTCTATTTCCCTTTAATTTGCGGCTACCGGCTACATACGTACGGCCTTTTGCGCTTTCCCCCCCAGCCCTAACTTTTGATTTTTTTGACCAATAACTTTGAAATTTGGTGTGGGTGCATACTGGAGGCTGGTGAATTCAAAAATTAAAAAATTTTAAAATTTTAAAAATTTTTAAAAAATTTTAAATTTTTGTTTGGTAAGGGGGGGAACCAAAAAATTTTTTGAAAAACATTTTGCTGAAAACTTGCATACAGGGGTTTTCTGGGGTGCTGAGCACGAATCTGAAATCCGTTTTTCGATTCAGCTTTTCGTCAGTTCAGTATAAGCTAAAGTTGTAAGCTTAACATGTAAGCTTATACTGAGCTAACGAAAAGCTGAATCGAAAAACGGATTTCAGATTCGTGCTCAGCACCCCAGAAAACCCCTGTATGCAAGTTTTCAGCAAAATTATTTTTCAAAAAATTTTTTGGTTCCCCCCCTTACCAAACAAAAATTTAAAATTTTTTAAAAATTTTTAAAATTTTAAAATTTTTTAATTTTTGAATTCACCAGCCTCCAGTATGCACCCACACCAAATTTCAAAGTTATTGGTCAAAAAATCAAAAGTTAGGGCTGGGGGGAAAAGCGCAAAAGATCCCGGCTGTCTTACGTTGACCGTTTGTATCTGCAATGTAAAGTAATAGCAGTTTATAAAAAAATTAAACCTAGTTGGTTTTAAAGGTTGTTAGTGTGTTACTTATGTGTATTATTTAACAATAAACACTATGCAGCAGATTGATAGGATAGTGAATTCCTAAAACCAAAGCAAACAATGAAAAGTTGCGAATTCTTTGTTTTTTTATTTTCTCGTCACTGCTTCAACCAAACTTGACCAAATTTTCCAGATATGTTTTATATCTCCATACGCTCAGGAAGTTTTCTTTGTTTTTGAAAAAAGTAGTAGTGTGCAAGATATAGAATTTACAATATTTCAAAATAAGCTAAAAAATCGGAAATGCACTTTTATGAAAAACTAAATAAATGGCCTGAGTGTATGTATTAATAAAGCTTTCATGCAAAATTTCAAATGAATTCCTCGAGGATTGGAGGAGATATTTAACTTCAAAACTTTAAATACATTTCCTTTTGTGTAGACAGCAAGCCAGCCCCCACAGCGTTGCAGGTAAGCACATTTGTTGCAAAACAAGATAAAGAATAAAGCCGGGTTCACACTGGAGTCTTAAGTCGCAAGTCCTAAGTCTTTAGAGCTTAAGACTTGGGAAATTGGTTCACACTGAGTCTTAAGTCGTAAGGTCGTAAGTCTTAAGCTTCTAAAGACTTAAGACTCGCTTGATTCACACTGCAGTCTTTAGTCGTAAGTCTTAAGGTTTTTAGCGTGCTTAAGACCTTAAAACTGGACATGAAACAAATTCATCTCTTAAGACTTAAGACTAACGACTAAAGACTAAGGACGTCAGTGTGAACCAAATCAAGTCAAGACTAAAGACTTTAAGACTTAAAACTAACGACTTAAAACTAAAGACTTAAGACTCCAGTGTGAACCCGGCTTAAATGTGCCAAATTTCAAGCCTTTTCATTCAGTATTTAGTTCACAGTATATTTTCAAAGTCCACCGTTTCATTCCACGATAATGCCCGGTTCATACTTCTTGTGCTTTTCTGCTTTTGTCCTTTTGTCCTTTTATATGAGTGCTTTGTGCTTTGTCCTGTGCTTTGTCCTTTGTGCTTTTGTCCTTTGTGCTTTGTGCTTTGTGCTCACGAGGATGCGTTCATATTTCTCGTTGAGACAGTAAAGCACAAGTCGATATTTAGTCACCTGACATATGGAAACATACAAAGTATGCATATTCAGCCACAAATTAAGGTGGTGATTCCTTTTGGGCACATATTGTTATTTGGCAGCGTAAATCAAGATGAAATTTGACGAAACTTTCCAAAATGATAGAACTGAAAGAAATAATTGACACTGCAGCACTTCCGACCTCGGGCCTTTAGTTATCTAGGCCAACGCTCTACCGATTGAGCCAACCGATTGAGCCACCCAGGCACAATCGAACCAAGCTTAAGTTTGAATTCGTTCCCAAACTGCAGTGACGTTTTTGTAAATGCGCACCAGAGCTTGGGTGTAAGCGAGAATGGACGAGAGTAATAACTCTACAAGTACCATACTGCCACACCGCTAGTATAATGATAGAACTGAAAGAAATAATTGGCACTGCAGCACTTTCCGAAATAAGTCCTTTTAGCTTTCTAACACCCTCCGCGCAATCTCGATTCAAACATTCGAGATTTCCTGTCAGAGTGGGTTTCCCCACTTTCTGAACGTTTGGCAGCGGCTATACAGACAGTCATGACTATAATTCGAAAGATCTCTTTGAGCTTCACGTTTTTGCTTTTTAAAGCGACTTTCTAACTTTTTTTCTATCGTGAGATATAGCCGATTTTCTTGTTTTGGCGTCGAAAACTTGTCATTTTTGCAGAAATCAAATAATCTAACATTTCTTGAACTACGCATGCCGTAAAATCAAACGATGGGCGTTGATCTGAAGGTCCGTTGGGACAAATCATCCGACGCATGATCGTCTTCTAACTGCTATCCTGTAGGCTGCTATCATAAAAAATGTAGTTTTTGTAAAAACACGAAGAATTTTTTCCAAAGATTGTGGAGCATTCACCATGCCATCTGGAGGGCTGCTACTTAACAAATGTGTTCTGCCCAAATATACCCAGGGATGATTTTTAGTTGCCCCGATTGCTGCTTTCCTGCTTTGAAAATTTGGAAAAATAGGCAAAAGCTAATTTGGAAAAATAGGCAAAATACAGGCTGCGCACAGATTTCAGCTTATTTCTCTATAACGAAGATAAATTTAAAATAAATAAAAAATCGTCCAGAGCTATTTGATGGAGGTATCGAATGATATAACCGATGTCTCGCGAAAAAATTTACTTGAGACTGCAAAAAAATCTGGAAAATTATACTTCTTCTAAAATGTGTTGAAAATATTTTAGAAAAGCAGTTAGTTTCATGGTATGCATTAAAAAGAAACTGGCAAGCTACTGTGGAATATCAGTCAGTCAGATGTGCTAAGCCTAAGTATAAAGACTCTAAAATTACAGTAATTCTCTAGATTTTACAGTATCTCTATAGTATGCCTACAATAACCTAATTTATAGTGTGAAGTTGGCGATACTTGTATAAAAACAGTTGTACTGTAGTTTTGGGATGTATTTACAATAAGAGAGTTAATATTTTAAATAACAGATGTTCAAAATTACAGTTTGACGTGTTAACAATCAATCATTCTTTACTTGTGTTTAGGGTTGGCTTTATTGATTACTTTGGACTATATAAGTTCTGTTGAAAACCGGTTCATTTCAGTCGTACTAGGATTGGCAGGTGTAGACAGTCGGCAGTTCACGTGGGGTTCGTGTTAGGGTCCGCCATTCTTGATTGTCTACTGTTTTGATTTTATTTTGTGTAGTGTGAGTTTTGCTTAATTTGGAGGCCATAGAGCCCAAGTTTTGGACACTGTAGGTTCTAATTTTTGTTGTGAGTAAACTAATTTTCGTGATATTTTCTAAAGTAGGTTGGAGGAGATTAGGTTTTAGAATAGTTTTTACATCACACACCTCAGACCTGAATCTGCACCTAGTTTCTTAAATTTACACGAAGTCCGGTCTTTATTTCGAGATTCATACGCACACATAGGACCAAACTTCACAAATGTGGCGACTTTTTGACCTTATGACCCTAGTGGCTTGTTATCTGACATTTCCGGAATGATTCCGGCGGGTCTCTCGGCTTAGGCGGTGGTCTGCCGCCGACTGCTTTTGGCAGCCTTGGTCTATCTTGCTGGGCACATGCTAATGTTGCCGGGTCTTTTGCCCGGTTTGAACTATTTTTGTCTTGCCAATAGACTGTTTAGCCGTCTTTTCGACGCCGAGCGAATGTGTGCCCTGTGTGATGCTGTTGGCACCGGATGTGGCTCCCCTCCTTTACACTCCTATGGACACTAGGACCGGTTATATTTTTTGTATGTTTCTAATTGTTTCTTTAATTCCGTGCTTTATATTGATGATATAACCTGCTGATTTTTTATTTTTCTTTTGACTGGCATTGTTTCGCAGTTAATTTTGATTCTGCCTTATGGCCATGTATATGATTTGTTTTGCCTTTGATGTGCCTGCCATGTCTTGCCTTCATGACTTTGTACTTTGTTTTCTTATATAATTAGGCGTGTGTTACTTCCGGAGCAAAATTTGTTTTGGGGTTGGGGGTGACTGACTGATATTCCCGGAACACTCCCTCTGGTCGCCGTCTCCCGGGGATGATTCCCAGTTCTGTTTTGTGTTTCTGTCTCGGTGACAGCCGAAAAACTTTAACTCCATGTTGTAGTCGTTGAAGTAGTCGAGTCGTAGTACCCAGTAGTCTAAGGGCCCAGTAAAGTTGTAGTCTGTTGTTGTCAAAGTTGGCAAAAGTCTGTCGTGCCAGTGGCACATGTCTGTCAGTGGGAGTCCCACTTGTGTGACCAGTGAGGGTCCACATTTTATCTTTTCCGTTTCCCTTTAACTTTTCGTTTTACCTCTAACCATTTGTATTCTCTTTTTATCGCCTTTCTGGGAACACCGCGCCGGGGCGGGCGGTGGCAAAGAGGGGTATTTTGTGGAATATCAGTCAGTCAGATGTGCTAAGCCTAAGTATAAAGACTCTAAAATTACAGTAATTCTCTAGATTTTACAGTATCTCTATAGTATGCCTACAATAACCTAATTTATAGTGTGAAGTTGGCGATACTTGTATAAAAACAGTTGTACTGTAGTTTTGGGATGTATTTACAATAAGAGAGTTAATATTTTAAATAACAGATGTTCAAAATTACAGTTTGACATGTTAACAATCAATCATTCTTTACTTGTGTGTAGGGTTGGCTTTATTGATTACTTTGGACTATATAAGTTCTGTTGAAAACCGGTTCATTTCAGTCGTACTAGGATTGGCAGGTGTAGACAGTCGGCAGTTCACGTGGGGTTCGTGTTAGGGTCCGCCATTCTTGATTGTCTACTGTTTTGATTTTATTTTGTGTAGTGTGAGTTTTGCTTAATTTGGAGGCCATAGAGCCCAAGTTTTGGACACTGTAGGTTCTAATTTTTGTTGTGAGTAAACTAATTTTCGTGATATTTTCTAAAGTAGGTTGGAGGAGATTAGGTTTTAGAATAGTTTTTACATCACACACCTCAGACCTGAATCTGCACCTAGTTTCTTAAATTTACACGAAGTCCGGTCTTTATTTCGAGATTCATACGCACACATAGGACCAAACTTCACAAATGTGGCGACCGTGACAGAGGTAGATGTTAAAAACTTTTTCTTCAAATTATTCTCCTCCAATCACACGTGCTGTAGCAAAACGTCAAAAAGGCGTCGTTTTGCTTTTTGATGAATTGCCAAATTGTGAAATTTCTCAAAATTTGAGTATAATGGCGGATACGAATTTTTCGGGAGTAGCTAGGTCGGGAGGCCGTGGTCGGGGGGCTAGGCAGCCAGACCCCCACCCCCAAATTCCGATTGGGAGGCCTCTGACGGGCATTGGGCGGGGGACCCCAAGACCCCAACCCCCCCAGGAATCTGCAGTGTGGCGGGGAACCGCCCAAAATTCTACTCTCCAGCAAAATGGGGGGAATGTTGCTACCCAGTCGTCAGGTACGGGTGGGGTAAGGTCGCCCCAGCTAAATACGGATTGGTTGAGGGGGGGTACCTCCACTTTTGGTAATGGGCGTGATCCTCCCCAAAATAATGTTGGGGGGGTTGGGGGTTCTTTTGGGAATCTCCTGTCGACTGCTTATGGGGGACCTCGCTTGGATTTGGGGGGGTCTCAGATGCGCAGATTTCCTCCTCCCCCTCCTCCTCGCGTTCATGTCACCTCAGACTCCCCAGTCCCGGAATCGGGAGAAACTTCAGTAAAAATTTTGGGGGGTGCGTCAAATAGTTTAGCAGGCGGATGTGATTCGCCTCAAGGCACGGAGTCGGTTGCTGGGAGCTCGGGGGGAGACCCCGCCCGGCCCGACGTCTGTGCACGGAAAAAGCTTCCGGACCTTGGTGCTTATTTGGATATGGCCCTTGAACGGGGGGAGGGTGACCTCTACGACGTTTTACAGGAATTTTTTGACCAAAAATGTAAAAATCGGGGACTCCCATTAATTTCGGTGGCGGAACTCTACCGCTACGAAAAAGGTGAGGATACCCACCCTCAGTCTCGGTGGGGCGACCTTGTAGAGACTGGGAGCGGGCGTCAGACTCCCTCCGAGGAGCTCATCCAGTTGGCAGATTCGGATACGCCCGAAAGGGGTCAAACGCCTCCAACTTCAACAGCCTTGCCCAAGCCGCAGGAACCACAACCGGACCCTCCGGCACAACCTTCAGATGGACAAGTTTCGGCTACACAGGATTCTTCGCCAACGCTAGGCACAGTAGCGGCTTTCGGAACGTGGAGCCAGGCGGAAGAATTCGACTGGTGCCCCCCGTGTCAACAATACCCACAAGGTACGTATATGAGAATTCTCCAGCCGGGTGGGACAGGTCCTCAGGAGGGTGCTGGGAGCCAAAAATCGGGCCCTCAGCTAGTTTACGATCCTCACTCGAATCAGTATTTTGTGTTTAATTATGAGGGTTATCCGGCTTTTCCGTTGGTTTCAAATGGGGGGGCCCCGGGGTCTCTTCCAGAGCGACAAAATTGTTCGGGAAATCCAGAAAATCTGTCTGCTTCGGGAGGAGGCGCTCAGCCACCCCCAAATTCTAGTTCGGGTGCAAGTGGGGCCGCCGGGGGGGTCCCTCAGCAGCAGCCGAATCAAGTGGTTCCCCGACCGGTTCAGACTCCTCAACCTGTGCCAGTGGCCACGTCAAATATTGGGAGTCCAGGTCTTCAACTTCCCCCGCTGACCCCTCCGGGTCTGGGGCCGGCTCGTTCGGAGTCCGGACTCTATTACACGCCCAGGCAGGGTAGGCCCTCCCCTTCAGGCTCCAAACATCCGGCGCCACCTACAATGCAGGCTACGGATGCCTCTGTATTGACCCATGATGCCCGACTCTATCGTACGTATATGGACATTCTCCGGGACGTTCCTAAATTCGAACCTGAAACGATGTCAGTGGAGGAATGGTTCCCACAATTTGAGTCAGCGGCTAACATCTATCAAATCCCGCAGGAGCAGTGGCCTCGCCTATTGTACAATAAACTGGGAGGAAAAGCCCAGGTTTACGCTGCGAGGGTGGGTCCCTCGGTCACCGACTCCTACGAACGCTTCAAAGAACTGCTGCAGTCCCAGTTTCCGCGGCCGAAATTATCTGTGGCCGACCGCTACACTGCCTTTGTTCAGCGGAAAAAACGACCAGGGGAACACGCCCGGAAGTACATTTCGGAACTTCAAGCCATGTCCCTGGACATATGGAAAGAGCAGGAGGAAAGGGACCGCCACTGCGTTCATCAGACATTTTTGGGGATCCATCCACGCTACGAGGGAGCCCTGGCTTCCGCTTTTGGTGGAGAAGAGCCATTTCTCCAGCAGATTTTTTGCATAGTGGATAAGGTGGATTCACGCTCCCCTAAACCGGAACCGGAGTCGCTCACGTATCTCTCTCCGGTCTACGCGGTAGGCTCGGAGGAGGCGGGGGCTTCCGGGACCAACCAGAAGCCTGCTGCTGACACGCCGCCGGTCGATTTTCTTCAGGAACTACAAGCTTTGAAGGAGTATTTTGAACAGAAATTTAGCAAGATGCCTCGTTCTGAAAGCAGATTTCCGCAGAAATGTCAACATTGCGGCCGTCGGGGACACGACCCGGACAAATGTTGGGATAAGTACCCAAACTTGGCTCCACCGAACTGGACCAACCCCCGGAGGAACTCTCGACGGGAACAAGTCTCGGGAGTGGATCAGAATTATCCCTACCCGCCCGTCGTTGGGGCCCCACAGAATTATTACCCTCCTCAAGCTTATCTTCCTCAGTATGCCCAGCCGTTGCCGCAGCAGTACGCCTATCCGCAGCCGCAACAGCAACAATGGCAGCAGCCGCAGGCGAATTCGACTGCACCTCCGGCTCAAGCGATGCAGCAACAGCAATGGCATCCAGCTCCTCAACAACAATATGGACCACCGGTGCAGCAGGGTCAAATGTCATCTTCGTCTCAGGGTATGCAACAAAATTTTGGTCAAGCTACTCACCAACAATCAGGTATGGCTCCGCCGGGCCGGGTCAATGGGGACCTCCTCCGGGGGTGCCCACCTTGGTTCCAGTCAACACGGGGGGGACGCCCCTACCCCAGGCACAACCTCAGCAGAATTTGGTGGGCTTTGTTGAAACAAGGGAGGGTCACCAGAAAGACCAGAGCCAGCATGTTTTTGTTTTGCAGAACGAGTTAGGCCTCTTTATGAATCTCAAATGCATCATGCGTTTTTTTATAACTATACAGTGGATTTTTTAACCCTGCTAGCAGCTTATGGGAGTGCTCACGAATTTATCATGAGATTTTTCACTTTAGTACGAGACCAGTTAGCCACATTATTAAGCCTCGCCATGGGAAAGTGGCCTGGTAAAGTTTCCTGGAGGGACGTTTTACCCCCGGAACCGAAGATCGATTGCTTTGGTGGAGTGGGGTCTGTGTCAGAAGGGGGTAACATGGCTTCCTGCAAGCGGGGAATGGGTGGAGCCATGCCTTTTGGGTGTGATCCCGGACCTGTTGCGGGCCCTCTTGCTATCACGGAACAGGATGAGGCGGTGGGAGACACCAATTCTCTTGCTCCGGGGCCAGGTAACCAGGCCGGTAGCGGGGTAGACCGGCCCGGACTGGTCCCCGGGTGTTCTGGCAGGCAGGGGGTCACCACTTTTCACTCTGTATCAGTATTCCCTCAAACTTCAACCGAACTCGAACGGGGAGCTGGAACGGCTGCGGGGGATAACATTCCAGCTATTATGATCAATGTTCAGGGTCAATCTCTGTTGGCCATTTTGGATACGGGAGCTTCTATCTCAATCATCAGTCAGGCGGGCTTGGATCGCCTTCTTCGGGCAGGGGCAAATTTGGTGGTCCAACACCCCGACTCCATCCGAGCTCGCACTTCAGGGAATACCCCATTGAAAATTGGGGGCAAAGTTTATTTACGTTTTCAGTTGGGCTGCCTTCAATTTGGTTGGCATTTTCACTTGGCTCCGGAATTTCATAAGGATGTCTTAATTGGTACTGACTTCATGAAAAATTACAGTTGGGATGTCCTTTTCTCACGAAATGTTCTTCACATGAATGGATTTGACTATGAATTGATGTCTCCGGAAGCGATTTGTGCCGAGTGGGCGGTGGGCAATTCTCATAGCCTTGCGTCAGTGATGGCCGTTGATGTCATGGTCCTATCCATCCTGGAGAAATGGGTAAAAACTCAGATCTCCTACCTTTTGCCTGAGGACCTGTATTGCTCCGAGCCAACAGAACTTTTGAACCAGAAACCGAAGCTCGCAAATTCCGAGATTGCTCTGGAGGGACCCTCCCTTAAAGAGGGGGTGGTACCTGAGGGAGACCGAGGGCCATCTGTTTGCCTGTGGAGTAATGGTCGGGTGGGAAAGGTTCCTGCCGGAGTCGTTCTGGGGGCACAAATTAACCTGGCTATTGATAAGGAGGATTCTCCGGAGGGTGTTGGGGTAGACCTGGATCCCTCGGAAATGGAGCAGAGGAAGCAGATGGAGCATGTGGATCCAGTGGCAGATGCGGGTAATCCAGTGGTGCATTCCTCCTGGTCTAAACGGACTTTTCGGCGCAAGATTCTCCCTGGAGAATTCGGTTATGAACGGCCGGATTGGTCACAGATCTTACAACAGAGAGGGTTGATACCTCCGGAGCCATCTTTGGAGCCAGAATTGCCAAAACAGCCACTGTCTCCGGAAGAGAAACAGACCCTGTTAAATAATGGGATCAAATTCTTGGAAAGCTGCGTCACCCCCAGAATCAGAGGCGCCTCCAGCTCAAACTAACTGTCGAATTCAGTCCACTTTGCTGGCTTATGCTGATCCGGAGATAATTCACGTAAACCGGCTCAAACCTTTTATTGCCCAGAACCAGTCAAAAGTGTGAATTCGCTCCGGATCGGATATTTTTTTGATTTAGATCTCATATGTGTGCACGGCCCTTGTTGTATCTGTTTGATCTCACTCACCCTACCTAAAAGTACTAATATTTCTGTACGTGCTGCTTATGTTTTATCATGTTTTCTAATTGTATATATGCTAGCGTTTGTTTCTATTTTAGGATTTAATTCGTGTGTTAAGAGCCTAATCTTACGCTGTCTGTCTAAAATTTGGCTGTGAGTACTTTAATTATTACTTTACGTATAATACCCACATTTCCTTGCGTATTCTAAAAATTCCTTTTCTTGCAATTTTTTTCGTAAAATTTTTTCTTTGAGTTTCTTAAAAATCTTTAGATTCCATTTGGGCTTCTCCGTTTTTTTGATTAGAGCAATGTCTCAAGCCTTGAGTAAATTACCACGCTCCTTGTAAAGATTATGTTCTGGAGGAATACGCCCGTGAAGCGGTGGAACTGCAGAAATTACCTCGCTTTCACGGGTTGCCCCCCCTCCTAAATTTACTGTAGATTGGAAACCGGGCTTTGGTTGGCCCAAGGAAGCTCCGGAGTTCCTACTTCGAATAGCTGTGAATATGTATAAATAAATGTAATAAATTGAGGGTGAAGAATGTTGGGGGTCCGAAACAGGGGTAGGGTGTGCTTTTTTGGGAATCACTCCCTAAAGAGGGGGTGATGTTTTCGAAAATTTTTGGATTTCTTTATCACCGTTCACCTTGTACAGTAGGTGGTTGTTTTGTTTATGTGTGCACTTTGTGTTTTTGTGTTTTGTGTTTGCATTACATATTTTTATTGTAAGTTGTAATATTTTTCTGTTTCTATTTAGGTTGGTTGCTTTCCTGCTCGTGAACTTCCGGATCTCTCCACAACTTCAGGTTGTTTCTCTCCTTTCTGTTTAGAAATTTCTGTAAACGTTTCGGGTTCTTTTGAGTTGTCTGTTTGCTAAGGAAACATCTTTGGATATGTCGAACCCTCCAAAAGGAACCAAAAAGAGGCCCTCCGTTTCCGTGAGCACCTGTAGGGTGATGCTAAATATTTGTGAGGCTTCACCTCAATAGTTGAGAGATCAGGAGTGGGGTCCCTATGATACAAACTGACAACCTGTGCCTCGGCATAAGCGCCAGTATCATCAAATGGCTGCGGACCTGGCCTATTCGCACTGAGCCAGTTTAGTTGTTGTTTTGTTGTTGTTGTTGTTATGATTCTGATGTTTCTCACCTTTTTAGGGGTGTGCTGGGTCTGATGTGTTGCCCGTCTTTATACATACCTTTTCATTTTGCATTTAAATTTCTTACTTTCTCTGCTAGATCAAATTGTTCCTCGCGCTTTCGAGACTAAATATTTTTGAATAAATTCTTTTGTTGTTTTGCTCTTCTGGCAGCACTCTTTTATTGTTTTTCTTTCATGTGTACTCTCTTTAGATGAAAATTGGGTGTCTCCGGAGCAAAATTTTCGAGCTTCCGGAGCACTTGTGTTTTCCCTGACACTTTTTTCTTTGCTTCGACTAAGGTTTTCCATTTTTTTCCAGCACACCCTGTATTTAAAATTCTATTTTCCTTGATTCCGGAGCAGGATTCATGGTCCGTTGTCTTCTTGGGGAGACCGAGGGACACCGGGCCCTGTCTCCTTTCTCCGTAGTACTTTTCGCTGGGTCCGGGATATAGTTTCTGTCGCCTTTTAGGGGAGACCGACCGGTGTACAGTTTCTGCATTCCCGGCTCTGCCCGGTTTTCGGCCTTTAAATTATCTTTTTCTCGATGATTTTAATTTATCTACCGGAGTTTTAGTAATCCAGTTTTAATACTTTCACTTTTACCCTTCGGATACGGCAAGGGCCATTTATATTTTGTTTACGTAGGTTTCTAGTGTTTCTCTTTATAGTTTATTTGTGTTTTGCTACTACCTGTGTTTTACTTATCCTGGTCCTTTTGTGTTGTAGGTATTTGGTTGTGTTTGCTTGGTCCGCTCCCGTCCCCCTTCTGCTGTGCCTAGGAGTGTTCCCCTTCTATGATGGTGCCGCAGTGGATGTTTGCGGGTGGTTTGGTCTGGTCGAGCGTCGGGTTGCTCTGTGGTGGCGGCGTATTTGAGAACTCTTGGTGACGGTTCCGCCACTATGCCGATATCTGTCTGGCTGTTCCTTGCCAGCTTGCCGGTGCGTTTCCGGTGCTTCTGGTGCCTTATTTGACTTTGCTCCGGAATCTTGTTAGGAGCTTTTCTGCAGCGTGGCCGCATGCCTGATGCCTGTGCCGGTCTGGTGCTTCTTCTTTTTGACCTTATGACCCTAGTGGCTTGTTATCTGACATTTCCGGAATGATTCCGGCGGGTCTCTCGGCTTAGGCGGTGGTCTGCCGCCGACTGCTTTTGGCAGCCTTGGTCTATCTAGCTGGGCACATGCTAATGTTGCCGGGTCTTTTGCCCGGTTTGAACTATTTTTGTCTTGCCAATAGACTGTTTAGCCGTCTTGTCGACGCCGAGTGAATGTGTGCCCTGTGTGATGCTGGTGGCACCGGATGTGGCTCCCCTCCTTTACACTCCTATGGACACTAGGACCGGTTATATTTTTTGTATGTTTCTAATTGTTTCTTTAATTCCGTGCTTTATATTGATGATATAACCTGCTGATTTTTTATTTTTCTTTTGACTGGCATTGTTTCGCAGTTAATTTTGATTCTGCCTTATGGCCATGTATATGATTTGTTTTGCCTTTGATGTGCCTGCCATGTCTTGCCTTCATGACTTTGTACTTTGTTTTCTTATATAATTAGGCGTGTGTTACTTCCGGAGCAAAATTTGTTTTGGGGTTGGGGGTGACTGACTGATATTCCCGGAACACTCCCTCTGGTCGCCGTCTCCCGGGGGTGATTCCCAGTTCTGTTTTGTGTTTCTGTCTCGGTGACAGCCGAAAAACTTTAACTCCATGTTGTAGTCGTTGAAGTAGTCGAGTCGTAGTACTCAGTAGTCTAAGGGCCCAGTAAAGTTGTAGTCTGTTGTTGTCAAAGTTGGCAAAAGTCTGTCGTGCCAGTGGCACATGTCTGTCAGTGGGAGTCCCACTTGTGTGACCAGTGAGGGTCCACATTTTATCTTTTCCGTTTCCCTTTAACTTTTCGTTTTACCTCTAACCATTTGTATTCTCTTTTTATCGCCTTTCTGGGAACACCGCGCCGGGGCGGGCGGTGGCAAAGAGGGGGTATTTTGTGGAATATCAGTCAGTCAGATGTGCAAAGCCTAAGTATAAAGACTCTAAAATTACAGTAATTCTCTAGATTTTACAGTATCTCTATAGTATGCCTACAATAACCTAATTTATAGTGTGAAGTTGGCGATACTTGTATAAAAACAGTTGTACTGTAGTTTTGGGATGTATTTACAATAAGAGAGTTAATATTTTAAATAACAGATGTTCAAAATTACAGTTTGACATGTTAACAATCAATCATTCTTTACTTGTGTGTAGGGTTGGCTTTATTGATTACTTTGGACTATATAAGTTCTGTTGAAAACCGGTTCATTTCAGTCGTACTAGGATTGGCAGGTGTAGACAGTCGGCAGTTCACGTGGGGTTCGTGTTAGGGTCCGCCATTCTTGATTGTCTACTGTTTTGATTTTATTTTGTGTAGTGTGAGTTTTGCTTAATTTGGAGGCCATAGAGCCCAAGTTTTGGACACTGTAGGTTCTAATTGTTGTTGTGAGTAAACTAATTTTCGTGATATTTTCTAAAGTAGGTTGGAGGAGATTAGGTTTTAGAATAGTTTTTACATCACACACCTCAGACCTGAATCTGCACCTAGTTTCTTAAATTTACACGAAGTCCGGTCTTTATTTCGAGATTCATACGCACACATAGGACCAAACTTCACACTACGTTTTCATATACAAATGGCTTCTTAACTCCAAGTAATGAAGGAGTAATAATGGTGCAAACTTTATGTGGTCTAAAGAATCACCACCTTAAATAAAAAACAGGTTGCAAAATTGTAAAAACAAAACTATTAAGTTGTCAGTGATCATTTCTAGACCACGTATTTGCCATAGCAACAGCAGAAAATAATTTTTAAAACATATTTGTTGAAGAAAAAGTTATTATAAAAATTACCAAAGTTACAATAACATATTGAAGTTATGCAGTGGATTACCTCCCGTAGCGCAGCGGTTTCTTACTGCGCTACAAGTGGAGGATCATGTCAAGTCTAGTGCTTGAACAAAAAATAAGCTCTAGCACCGTATTTCAAATATTCCTCCTGGACAATTTACCGAGATTGTCAAGGGGTGGCCGCCTGCTTGGTGGAGCTACCACAGCACCTCCATTACGGTGGACGTAATGGACGTTCTGATAACCTTGTAGAACACCTCGGGTAATTGCTATGACAATTATTCAGTGCCAGCATCCCCCTTCCCTCAAATAATGCATACGTTCTAAGTTGGCACTACCCCTAACCGGAGCACCGACTGGGTTGAGGTGGCTGTAAAAAATTATGCAGTGAATTAAAATTAATTGCCTACAATCTAGACATAATATACTGATATATACTTTATAAATTTTTATATTTTTTCCTATTTTTCTATTATTTATTTATTTCTATGTCTTCCTTGATACCGTAGTCAATCTCTTCTGATGCGCCGCCTTCTCTTTTCTATTGGGTAATGTCAAAAATGCTGAAATTTGATTGGCTAAGCACAAAAGCACAACTCAAAACGTTGAACTCGGCTCAACATTCGAAAGCACACACGAAAACACAAAGCACATTTTTGAAGTATGAATTAGAAAAGCACAAAGCACAAAGCACAAAGCACACGAAATATGAACCGGGCTTAAGTTCTGTTTATTCTTAGTCATAGATCTTAATTTTATAGCTGCATCTCCATATTTCATTTCAGGCCTTGACTTGTTTAGTTTCTGCTGATACTGATAGATACTCAAATAGATCTAATAATTTCAGCTTCAATCACTAGCTGGAAAAATACAATATGACTGGCGACTACAAAATCCAGCTTTTGACAATTGTGAACATTAGCAAAAAATTACTTCAAGCCCAATTTTTTAAGCATACAATCGGCAGACACTTCCACCAGTTCCGGTTCTAAAAATCCTTCCGGCTCAGTTTTGGTTCCAGCCGGTTCTAGACTTAATCAAACAATTAACTCTGTATCAAAACAGCAGAGCCAATTACGTATTGTCATTGTGTATTGTTTTTGTACATGCTATGGTTTACTGAATGCTATTGTTTATTTACGAAGCTTTGCAAAAACCAAAAATATTTTTCCTGCTACGCTTCAAGTTTGCTCAGCCCGGGTCACCACACGCATTTTGCTTAATAAGCTCGGTTCACGATTGTGTGCTTTGTGCTTCATTTTTCTCGGTTGATGATGGCTTGAAAAGCACAATGCTTTGTGCTTTCTCGGTTCAAGATGATTTTCTGTGCTTTGTGCTTTTGTGCTTTTGGTGTGCTTTGGAAATGTTTGACAATGTCAAACATTTTGAGTTGTTCTTCCAGTGCTTTCCGATCAAAACAAGCGCTCTATGCTCATTGGTCGAAAACTGAAACTGGACGTCACATGAGCACTACAGCATCCCCAATGCTGAAATAAAACTTATTTGAACGAAACAGGACAAAAAATAAAAATTTTTGAGAGCAATAGTTTTAATAATTATCATGAATTACATAGCCATCGCAAATAAATAAAAATTTCATGCAAAAATTTATGCAGTCAAGTTAATCTATAATAATTATTATTAAATATCAAAATTTTGAATAACCTCCAAACTTGTTTCCGTGAACTGTGCTTTCTCATCATGAATCATTTATTTTCTGTCTCCTGAGCACAAAGCACAAAGCACTGTCTCCCGAGCACAAAGCACAAAGAGCAGGAGACAAAGTACTTCATCGTGAACGGGCTATAAAGATAAGTTTCACCATAAAAACGTGTGTGTAGTGGTTTAAGGTGAGTACCACTACCGGGGTGGGCTTTGAACCGATACTGTGAACTAAAAACGTAATGAATCGAACGATGTTCTTCACCACATGAACTGGCCGATGTTGCAACAAGAGTACATAATAACTAAGAGTGTGACAAGCGTCAAGCTCTTAGTTATTAGGCTTGGGGACATGATATGCACGCTGGTTTTGGGAGGCAATTTTTCCCGGATTTCGGGAGAAATAAAGCAAGTTGTGTGGCTTTCCGGGGTTTAGGGAAGCCAATGTATTTTCCGGGGTATGGAAAATAAAATTCTTTTAGCAAACTGGTATGTTTTATAACTAAAAATCACCTTTATTTCTCTTAATTTTGCATCTTCTTTTATTTTAGTGCATTTTTTTAAAAACCTAAAATCTATTCTCCAGGCTGCGTATCCAGCTTCAGCGCACAGCACCCCCGTAAAGGTGTTTGGCTGCCCAATAACCAGTCTCTGGGGCCAAAACTTTACACTTCAATCCTTTAGAGTGTAGAGTTAGTGTATACATACGCTCAGGCCGTTTCTTAGTATTTCATAAAAATGATTTTTCCAATTTCCATAGTTTGTAAATTTTATGTATTTCTTACTATTAGGTTTTTCCAAAACAAAGAAAACGGCCTGAGCGTATGCAGACATGGAACATGTCTGCAAAATGTGGTCAAGTTAGGTTGAAGTAGTCACGAGAAAATAAAAAACAGAGATTTTGCATTTTTCGTTGTTTGCATTGGTTTTGGAAATTTGCAATGCGTACACACAACTGCCTAGTGTTTTTGTTAAATACAGATAACTAACACAATGACAACCTTTAAAACTCAATAGATTTAATTTTAGGATAAACAGTTTTTACTTTACATTGCGTCTATAACCGGTCAACGTAAAATAGCCAAATGTAAAACCATCTGTGACTTTTAATAAAAACCACGTACAGAAGAGATATGCACATCATTTTAAAGCCCTTTTTCTGCTTTTTCACATGGTAGAGTCAAAGAAATCATTTGAAGCTTAAATAAAATTGGCATGATGGCAGCCAGCCAATTATGCACTCTATGACACCAACATTTTGTGTAAAGATAGCCTGCCAACCAAGTGTGGAATATCAGTCAGTCAGACGCTAAGTCTAAGTGCAAGTGACCAAAAACTACAGTAATCTACAGTAATCTTAGAAATTACAGTATTTGGTGTGAATTTACCTACAGTATTTGTATGAAGATGACACTGCACGTGAATTAGTGGTTATACGATATCCTTTGTACGATATTTTGTTGAAAGAATAGTTATCTGAAATGGATGACGTCATAACAGCTGTTCCAGTTTTGACAAACAATAATCAATCATTTTAATGACTACCTTTCTGATTTCTTTTCAGTATAAAAGGACTGTAGAAACGGTAGTGAGACACTTCGCCACACTTTAATTGCTCTTTTTGTAAATGCGAAGGAGAACGGCGTTTACACTCAATTGAAAACAAGAAGAAAAGGGAGGGGGCAGGACAAACGACAGTTTTTGTACACTACAGCAATAAGGTGGTAATCAACAAAGTTCTCTATTTTTTCAAACTTCAAAAGCAACGCTAACTGTAAGAGGTATAATTTTTAGCTAGCTTCATTTTTAAATTATTGGTTTCACCTGCAAAATTTTTCAAATCTTTAAGCTAGAACATATTCTGTTTACAAGCAAAGTAAAGACAACTTTGTAATTTAAATTAAAAAATTTTATTTTTTAATTATGTATATATATTTTAATATTTGTACATCAACATTTTATAAAAGTTTTACCAAAATAGAAAACACAACAAATATATAATAAACGTAATGGAAATACTTATATTTTTGCAACTACTGCCCCCTCTTTCAACATTATAGTTAAACCTTTTTTTTAATGTTTAAGTCTAAGGTCAAATACCTAAAGAGAACAATAGTGTGGCGAAGTGTCTCACAATCGTAGAAACTGTCAAATGGCAGAGCTGGGGACAAGTAGTGGGTAGGTTGTTGAACTCCGCCATTACCTGGAGACATATATATTTTTAGTGTTTCGCACTCTGGCGTAGTCCAGTTTATATTTTGTGACACGTTTTTATAATTGTCTGTTGTTCCGACATAATTTCCTGTGAATTCATAATAAAACTGATTTGTGTTTTCTTTCGAAGGTTTCTACAGTAAGAGGGGAGTTCTAGGACAGAGTTTTGACATCACACACCTCAGACCTGAACCTGCACCTAGTTTCCCAAATTATACGAAGTCCGGTCTTTATTTCGAGAAAATACGCGAGCCTACAGAACCAAATTTCACACAAGATAGGTTTACCCAAAGTATTTCCGAAAGAAAACGGCCTGAGCGTATGCCGACATGGAACATATCTGCAAAATTTGGTCAAGTGAGGTTGAAGTAGTCACGAGAAATGCGTCTGTCAAAAGATACTGACCCCGAGACTAAGGAGAGAATCACAGGAAAATTTTCTATAAATTCTCAGTCAATTTAATATCCTGGAAATTGCAGTTTTTGGCGTGAATATGTCAAATGAGTTTTCGGTGGTTTTCGGTTTCCACGGAAATTGCACTTTGGGGTGTGAAAGTGACAGATGAGTTTTCGCTGGGTTTTGGTTTCCACGGAAATTGCACTTTGGGCTGTGAAAGTGCTGAATGAGTTTTCGGTGGTTTTCGGTTTCCAAGGAAACCGTGGAAATTTTCCCATATTCACAGGAAAGTGGCGTTCTACCCGGAATTTTTACGCTAAATGAATAATTTCCATGGAATTTATTGTTGCAGGGGAGGAATTAGTGGAATTTGATCAGAAATGCAATTCAAACTAATTTTAATCCAAATTCCAATAAAAATTGAATGAATTTAATAAAATAAATAAAATGAAGGATTCCAATAAAAAGCATCAAAGCGGCCGGCGGAACTACAGTTGACAGTTACAGGTAAAGAGTTTCGACTTCAACTTTCTGGATCTGGATTTTAGAAAACTACGTAATGTGGGCTACGTGGTTAACCCCACTTACAACTTTCAATCTTACTAATCGCACTGGTTTCAATTTTTGCACGAATGTTGACGTTGAATGTTGTTTTGTAAATATTGTAATTTTGAATTATAGCTCAAATTTTTGTTTCCTAAACGACGGTTACTGTCGGTACAGTTAGCTATGTTTTTAATATCTAGTTAACTATAGTTAATGATTAACAAGCAAAAGTGCAAAGTTGAAGAGTTTCTGAGGTACATTTTATGAAGATGTGGACCTGCTGCGCAGCAGGTTTCAATGCTTAATACAGGTACAGGTAGGTTTCCCATTTCATTCATGTCGGATTTGCAACGTAATACCCGAATTTTGGCCGACCGTGCTTCATTGAGACTTTCCTTGGATTTCGAATCGTTTAGCGCTAACTCCGCGGAAAGTCCATCTGTCCATCGGAAATTGCTCCCACCAGATTTCACCACTTTCGGGTTTCCACGGAAATTGCACTTTGGCATGTGAATGTGCCAAATCAGATTTCACCACTTTCGGGTTTCCACGGAAATTGCACTTTGGGGTGTGAATATGCCAAACAAGTTTTCACCACTTTCGGGTTTCCACGGAAATTGTAGTTTTGGGTGTGAAAGTGTCAGTTCTGATCTCACTCAATTTTGTTTCCAGGAATTTGCAATTTTAGCTTTCGGTGGTCCCGAAAGCGTGATTCTTTGCTTACTATCGGGATCAATATCTTTTGACGGACGCAAAAATCAAAAACCAAAAATTTTGTATTTTTCGTTGTTCGCTTTGGTTTTGGTAATTTGCAATGCGTTCACACAACTGCATAGTGTTTTTGTTAAAATAATATAGATAACTAACACAATGACAACCTTTAAAAATCAATAGATTTAATTTTAGGATAAATAGTGTAAAGTTGGAAAGGTATAGCTAACCAAACTTTACGGGTGGAAACTGTGCGCGTATGGAAACGACGAACCTGGAGGAGACTTATGTTCCAGTCGACCTGGGCAGGATCTCGCCAAGAATAACTAAGCCTAACAAACGACTAAATAAAGCTTTCTAAGCGGACGAGTAAATGCCTAACTATCAATCACGGAAGAAACTTTGAATAAATTAAATACCCGCTCAGTGAATAATTAAACTACCTAAGACTGGAAGTAGCTCAGAATCCTACCTACCGAATGTACAGTTCTAGATAAATCCTAAACTAAAGACACCCTAACGGCTCAGAAACTGAGACCACATTTAATAAAGATTTAAAGAGACAAAGGGAGCGACTCCCGAAATATTACAAGGCAAATTTAGAAGAGAAAACATTCATAATGAAAATACAAAATTGGGAAGTTCAGACAATAATAAAATTTAGCAACCATATCAATTTAAACCAGACAGAAATAATTGCGTTCACAGGTACAAACTAAGTTACACAATACCGATTCAACCTCCAATTTATAAACCCACTTCTCAAATAATATCTCAATAATAATAATTCCCTAAGCCGTCGCGGCTGACAACAAAACAAAGCATAGCATTCTAAAACTTTTCCTAAAATGGAATACAATATTAATTATTAAACAAAACAAGACACAAATATAACCCACTAATAAATTTTGAACCGACTCTCAAGGTCGCCTTGGAGTCTAATTACTAGAAAGAAAACACATAAACTTACTAACACCCAGTAAAGAAATCCAATTGGTAAAAGCAGTACAGCAAAACAAAAGGGGAGAGGAGAGAAAATTATACACACGACCGCACAGGAAAGGCACAAAAGATAAGACCGACTAGTTTTTGAAAGGGATGCTGAGAGAGGAGCCTGGTGAATTTTGATTGGTCCATTTTGAGACCCCCTTTGCAGACGGGATGCTCAGAGCGCATCCAGAGAAATTTCAAAAGACAAGCAGCGCCACCTAGCAGCTAAGTGGGCTGAATAAAACATACCCCATTTTAACATAGAAAATACATCAATTTCAGCACAATTTCACACACCTTTACACCACACACATTTCTCATCAAAAATACCATTTTAGGTAAATTTCAACAGCGCGGGGAAAGCTAGAAAAAAAAGCCCCAGAGTTAAAGACACGACTGCACGTCATGATCATGAAAACATACTCCCAACTGAACTGACTAACCAGTGGCGTGATAACAAGAGAAGAATTTTGTTATGCGTTTGGGTGGGACGTACAATTTTCGAGAAGCGAACTAAAATTGCACAATAACAGTAGTGTTATGTTTATGTTAGGAACATGTAAAGGATTTAAACGATTTTTATCGTATGGGCATGAGGATAGCGCTTCATATATTCAAAGTGCATTTTTGCATTACAAAACATACAGACATTTACAGACATTACACAATTATGGGGCTACCCAATAATACTCAACAAAATAATTTTTAAAGATTGTTGCTGGGGAATTTTAGGGAAATTAGCGAAAGTTGGAGTTATGAAAGGGCTTGGAAGGGGAGATAGCGGAACCGCTATAACCCACATCGCACGAGTTGTTTTTCAAGTGTTAAATGTACAAACTAAAATAATAATTTAATCCAGACCGACGTAATCAATACTGCAGTAGTTTTCAATAAAGCTCATTTAACATTTAACACATGTACCAGTAAATGTCATTTAACAATTTCATGCTCGTTCGTGAGATTATGATCTAACGGAGTCTTTATTGATAATAAGTCTCACACAAAACAATCTCACTAATGAATCAGAAACAGTCCGTGAGATTAAACGACTTTACAATATTACGACGACGTCTACACAACCTTTAAAATTGATTGGGCAAGGATTTTGTTTCGGACATATTTTATTCCGAACGAAACACAATCCATTTTGTCACCAGTTGGTGAAGGAGGGTAGAAGACGTATAAATTGTTATCAGAGTCAGATTAACTAATAAAGGGAACGCTTAAATTTTAATTTTAGAAAAGTATTAATTATTACTGAAGTTTTATATTTTTTAATAGCTGACACTCCTATAAAACTTAATTTACAAAATTAAAAGCAACATCAAATATTTAATCACATTTATAATTAACACTTTTACTTTTTATAGCAGCTGTCCCCTCTATAAACATAATCATCTCATTCTCTCCTGGTGTTTAAGTCGAGGTCAAGTACCCAAAGAGAATAATAGTGTGGCGAACAGTCCCACAATCGTACAGACTGGTCTCAAAGTCGAAAGAGTTTATATCGTTGAGTTTATTTCCAAGTGTCGACGGTTGTGTTTATATTACTTCACTATATTAAGCTATTAGCCCATTGCCCTGTTGCATAAAAGTTTTATCAGTCTAACAGCTATTATTAATCAGTTTAAAAGTGGTTTCTGTTGCATAAAGTCTAACACTGTTAACTCACTATTAACTGATAATTAACAGTGTTATAACAGTAAATCTAACAGTGTTTGTTGCATATACTTCAACAGTGTTAGTTTTTCACCGGATTGCACCAATGAAGGTTAGCTCGGTGTTAAGCTAACCTCAAGGTTAACTCCGAGTTAACCTGATAATTCTCAGTTAATCCGTTGCACCAAATCTAGTTAAGTTAACCTCGAGGTTAACTCCGAACTAACTTAGTCTTCAGCGGCAGAAACTTAATCCTGAGTGCGATCAGGATTAACTGAGGACTATCTTTATTTTTAACATTTCAGCCTTAATTTTTCGGAAAAATCCGCCACGGACTTTTCAAACTATTATTTCTGCGTGCTGCATTCTTTTTTACAAAAATATTTTGTACTTTAGTTTTAAAGTTCCTCATGAGATTCGATCCACTACTTCAGCAATGGCCTTGAGCTCAGAGTTAAGGAGAGCTAAGACTTAGCTCGGAGTTAACCTTGAGGTTAACTTAGTCGTCAGCTAACCTTGACATAAGATGATTGGATACATTGACTAAAGAAACTAATATGATTGGTTAAAGATAACCCTGAGCTGAAGGTTAGGGTTTGTTATTCTTTAAAAGACCGAGGTTGGTGCAATGGCTTAACTTTAACTCTGAGTTTGAGCTCAGCTGTAGAATAGCTAACACCGAGTTAACTCGGTGTTAAGCTAGCACCGAGCTAAGTTAGTCCGATTTGGTGCAATCGGGCGTTTGTCTGATAATTCAGAGCTAACAGTCTATCAGTCGTATGGTCTCCGTTAAGTTTTCTATCAGTAGAGAGTTCTTAGATTTTATTAAAATTTAATGAAGTTTGCAAAATTATTTGCAATGTTAACTGTCTGTATGTTTAATAAAAATAGGGAATTTACAATTTTTTCAACTTACTTTCACGCATTTAACTCAATTTATGTTAGGAATTGGACGCAGTAATCTAATTTTTTAGACTTGTTCAAAATTTTTATTCTGACTGTCCTTGCTTAAGTAATATTTTCTGAATTTGATTCTGGCAATGGCTGGATTAACATGTACGACTGCACCCATCAAACGCTTGAACTCAGAATAAGGGGGATCTACATTAAATTTCTAGAAAACTTATATTAGCCTTAAAGTATCACAAAACCAATGAAAACACAGAAAATGGATAGTAATAATACGGCAATAATAAGCAAACTATCACCGCCTTTTCCGAAAGATGCACTGATTATCTTGCAATTGCACTTAAATGCCACATCTACACGGATTTTTAGACTGTTAGAATGAGCTTGTTTCTAACAGTTGCTTTACGCAACAAAATTTCTAACTCTGTTAAATATTAGTCTAACAGCTACCACTGTTAGTTTTTAAGCAACAGGGCCCAGTCGTTTATCCTGAATTCAGGAAAGCCCCTTTTAAAGAGCAACAAGATATTAAGATTTTACTATGTAAGTGGAAAACTCAATTGAGAAATGAGAATTGATGCCTTTTTATACTCAGCCTATTAGTTAAATTTTAATTAAGGTTTAATTTTGAATTTAGGTTAAAGAAATGTTGCAGAAAGTTTTAGTTGTTTAAAAGATGACGTTTAGTATAGTTGGTGGCCCTGCGAAAAGCATCTATTCTGTTGAGTTGCTAACCTACATAACCTGTGACCGTGATTTATTCTGTTATGAAGTATACACTACTGGCCCCAGGCCGTTTTGTGAGGTTGTTGTAAAGTAAAATAGAAGTGAATGGCCAACGGCTTTTTTGATTGGTTTCGGAAGAAATAGAGGAATTTCGGTAGAGCACACAAATGTATATTCTAAATTACAATAACGTCTACATATCGCATTTCTGTCATAGGCTATATAGATTAAATATATGCTGTGTATGTGACAAAACAAGCGGTAGGAATATGGTTTGAGGTGCTAACAGAGAAGATGCCTCCGGAAATTATCCACAAACTTGCCTCTGAATATCTGATTTGCCAGAGTAAAGCTGAGAATGGACTTAATTTTTCTTGAACACTTTTTACATTCCCAGTTATCTGCAAATTTCCGCAGACAATACTAACGCTCACACTGAAATCGCGTATTGTATATGTCCGGTACAAGGGCCATGGGTACTTGCCCTGAATTCTGTCGATATCAGAGTTTGTGCAATTCTTTTTGGATTTGGTTGAGCCAGCTGTGGGACTGTAATGTGCTGGTACATAGAATTAATCCTATTGGATGTGTGATATATCAGTTCCGCAGTTATCATCTACATATATTAAATTTCTCAATAATTGCGGCTATGTATATGCCTCTGTGTCCAGGCACTTATCTCTTGAGAAAGTGCTTGGCCAAACTTGGAAATAAGAGATAAATATTGCGATTGCCAAGGGTGATTTCTTTAGGGAGGTCGTGGTCTTGAAAAACTTTTGAAAGGGGAGGACTATGTTGCTGTCGACATCTATTACGCATTGAGAAACTATTATGTCAGCGAAAGGTTGGTAAAAGGTCACAACAAAGGAAGGGTGAGGTTGGGTCTAAATAAACCGACGGACTGAAAAGTTTCCCCACTTTATAAAGAATATGCTTTTGTAATGTGGGTGATCGATCACCCCCTCTCCAATATTTACATTTCGCTCTTTTCCCATTTTATCCCAAAATCTCCTAAAAATCCCCTGATGCAATTGTTGTAAATTTTATGTTTTACATGATCTATCTTTTCAGACATGACATAAAATTTACAACAATTGCATCAAGGGATTTTTAGGGGATTTTTGGAGAAAAATGGGAAAAGAGCGAAATGTAAATATTAGAGAGGGCGTAATAGCGCAGTCGCTATCACCCACATTACACTTTGTCACGGCCCTTTCAAACTAGTCTACATTTTCATTCTGCTCGTAAAACAAGTACATTCTCATTCTGTACGTAAACAAGAAGACTTCCAAGGCCAGCCTTTCAAATATTTAGACTAAATATCCTTTCAAATATGTAGACTAATTACTGGCCACTGAGCTTACATTTCGCTGGCCACTGAATTTACATTTCATTTTAAGAAATACCTTTCTGTACTAGTCTCGCAAGGCTATCCTTGCAAATATTTAGGTCCTTTCAAAAATGCAGACTAAATTACTGGCCACTAAGGTTACATTCTGATTACTGGCCACGTTTCTGTGCTAAGTTCTCCAAAACTATCCTTTATCTTTAACTCTAAACTCCTTTGTTGAAAATTGTTTAAGTTTCGTGTTTATAACACAACAAGGCTTATAATACCGGCTTGCTAGGCTAAGTTAATTTCTATTTTATATCAGTCGAAAAGAATGTTTTTATTTCACTTTACCGATGTGATTTGAGCACTTTTCAGCAATAGATTGTAGCTCTTGCCGTAAATCGTTAACAAATAGACTTTTGTTTTTGTTTTGCATCTGTATAAATATTGTTCGCTTTATTACAATACTAATGTTGTATTGGGTTAAAACCCATATTGGGTTTTAACCCATTTGATTCAGGTTATTGCCGAAGTATTGAATGATTTGTGTTTTGTCTGGTAATTGACTATTTAAAGAATCATGGGTTGGCCATCTTGCAGTATTTTTCCGTCGCCTGCGCTACGGCTTTAACACATTGAGGAGACGGAGAAGGAAGGGGAGCCAAAGTTGCTGAGCTAAGGCGGGTTCGAAATACGGCACAGGGGACCTTCAAGAAACGAAAAGCCGTGACCGTTGCTGACTTTATCTACATCGAAGCATAAGCGGCAAGGACAGATGCGCTAATTAAAATATTGTCACAGACGAATCAGATTAAATGTGAAAGATACTTGCCCTTTCTTGGCATTACCTTTCACTGTCCTGCGTTAGCTTTGGAGTCAACATTCAATTGACATTGTGATAGCGCTCGGACACTTAACTATTCTTAGATAATTTTGGTATCAATATTTTTTGAAAGAGGTCTCGCTGCTGTTCTGGCGTCGGTTCAACTGCGTAAATGAAGAGATTAAAAACGTTCCCTTCTGTTCCTGTAACGCACCAACAAACGTCTGCAGATAGTATTTTGGGCCATATCAAACCCTGCCATGCCATGGAAAAGCACAAAGCTATGTTCCATCAGGCTTTGTGCCGAGCAATAGGTAAACTAAGCGTTTATTTCGGCAATTTCTTTACTTTTGGCTGAGTAGTACGGCAGTAGTAACAACATGAACGTTTGTCATAGTATGCACAAGGTATGATATTAGTAAGTTTCTAAATCAATATTCAGTTTAAGTATTTACAAGAAGCTTTGCTGACCTGTTTCAGAAATACCAAGGAAAGATCAGCCAGGATTAGAAAGATCAGGTTCAAGTTCAAATCGTGGTCAGTTAAAACTGGCGTACCACTTACCGACTTAGTTGCTATCGACTTCTATCAAGTATTCAGAAACTACTATGACGAATGGTAAAAGATCACAACAACGGATGGCTGAGGTTGGGTATAAATTAACGGATACAACGGGCGAAAAGCTTATGCTTGATCACACGGAGAAGACGGAAAGGAATAGGCGCCCAAGTTCCTGAATTAAAGCGTGTTCAGGAT
Organism: Trissonchulus latispiculum; assembly: GCA_030248195.1. NCBI lineage: Eukaryota > Metazoa > Nematoda > Enoplea > Enoplida > Ironidae > Trissonchulus > Trissonchulus latispiculum. The sequence continues at coordinate 31,001 of JASAND010022008.1, forward strand.
ACGGCACAGGGTACCTTCAAAATAAGAAAGACCGTGAACGTTGTTGCCTTTTCAACATCGAAGCAAAAGAAGGTAGCGGCAAGGACAGTGGCGATAATTAGGATTGATTAACATTCAGATATCACTTAGACACAACTATAATCTGGCAATCTTGGCTTCAAAATTATTCGAAAGATGTGTCGTTGCTGTTCTGGCTTCGGTTCAACTGCGTAAATGTACAGTCTATCCATGTTCCCTTCTACTCCTGTCGTAGCTGTCGCACCCCTCAACGTCTGCTGATGGTATCTTGGACCATATCAAACCCTGCCCTGAATCCATCAAGCTCACTACCGAGCAATAGGTAAACCAACCATTTATTTTCAAAATTTCGTCAATACAGTACAAATAGAAAATCGGTAGCCCTAGCAACAAATTATAAGAGTGAAAAATACGATAAGGCAAAGTTTAGACTATTGGCTCGGTAAAGACAGTAATAACAACAGGAATGGTTGTCATAGTATTCACTAGACAGGGTGTTAGTAACTTTCTGAATCAAAATTCAGTTTAGGTATTGACCGAAAGCTTTGTTTACTTTTTTCAAAGAGTGCCAAGGGAAGATCAGCCAGGACTAGACCGATCACTTCGAATTCTCTTGAAGATGGCAGAGGGGTAACGAACCCCCTTCTAAAATAATGGCATACAAAACGGCAGAATTCTGTGAGTTTACGTGAATCTAAGTTTACCTGTCATTAGTTAGCTTATTTGCGGGCCCGACGGGTCACAGTATGCGCAACCTAGTTTCTGCACATCGTGCTCTTGTTAGAGACAGCCTTGGTTTAGGCATTGCCCTTGCCCAGTGTAATATTTCAGCACTCAGAACAAAATTCTCCATTTTGTTTATAGCAGCAGAAACACCCTCAGCGGTCCATGCCGTAGACAGAAGGCGAAGCCCGACCCACCCCAGTCAACGAACGATGAGGAGCCGCCCCAGCAATAGTACTGGGTTGGGGTTGATCCCCCGCTCCAAGTTCCTGTCTACACACCCCACTCAACCACCACCGTTACCAAACTGGTCATTCACACTTTAAAAGAAGTTACTACATTTCATGGCATACACCTTTCTTATAGTTTTATCAAGTATGGAGTCGACAAATTCCCGCGAAGAGTACGATTGTGATGGTGCTGTTCTAGTAAGAGGTCTCGAGGAGTCGTTAAATGAAGATGATGTTTTGGCAAGAACCTTAGAAAGTCAGTCCATAAATAGTTCGAAGGTGAATATTAACTAATGTTTAAGTAGATTTGCTTTGAATGTTCATTCGCAGATCTCTGTATTTTATGCACCCACTGGGTTTCTGCGAATTCATTTTTCAGTTTATGCATTGTTCCCTGTATCTTTAATTAAAGCCTTGTTGTGTTTGCTTAGTTTTTAGCGATTCCTCCGTTGCATCTCACCTATGGCCTTTCTAGTGAGGTCTGTTGTGTCGAGTGTGTGGACAATTCAGCTAGTAAGGAGTCGGAACCTGAGGCCGCTGTCCAGAAGTCGGAACCTGTGAAACTTTCCAACAGTTATCTACCAACTGGCCGCATCATTGGAGAATCCGGACACGGCATTGTGTCGTGTCAGTTTAAGGGTTTCACATGTTGTTGCTGTTTTTTTGGGAATTTTTAAGTGTATTCAAAGGCCCAATTGGTGAACAACACGGTTTTGAAGGAGTTTTCTGAAATGGAATCTGGTTTTACATTACTAGGTGCATAATCTTGAACATTTATATTGTTCTCATTCAACAGGTCAGACAGGATCAAGATAGTAGTAAAGTAAAACCTCGAAATTAACAAATTTGTAACTGTGAATTTTTTGGTTCTTCTAAACACGTTTTTTGCAAAAAAATACACTAATGGCAATTTGAAATAATGCATGACTACCATTTTTCTAAAATTTTCAAATACAAAAGGCCTATGCACGAACACTTCACGATGAATTTATCGTAACTAGCGTTAATAGTATTTAAATGCTTCATTGTATTGTATAGCACGAAGCATACACGCTTCTTTGTTTATGGATACTGACTGATACAAAGTTCAAAACTTTACAGATGCAATTAACACAAAGAATGCATTAGCGTTAGGAGCTTCAGTTAGAATAGATGTAACTGTTGCCAAATTAATCGTATTAAACTCCGGGCTCCGCCCTCCAGACCCCCGGTGCTCATTTGCAATATTGTTATCAAGGATCAGTAGTTCTCAGTTTTCGAAACCGAATGTATGTTTTTAAATATTTACTACCTATCTTCTCAATGATATTCCTAAATATTTCATAAATTTTTAATACTTTAATTAGTTTAACTAACATTGAAATATCGGAATACTGTGTGTAACTCAGTAATATCGAAAATTACTCAAGCCATTCGTTAGATGCAACAGATGCCAAATAAAATCTTTTTAAATATTTCCACTGCGGATTACTTTGTAATTTCAAAGAATTTTTGTTCTGCCTGGAGGCCGAACTATTGTCACGGTAAATAGCTATGTTTAGCACTACTTGTGCCCTTCTATAGCCCTATTCGCCCTATGTTCAGCATTGGCTTAGTATGTTGCCACTGCTCGTTTTTTAACCGTAGGGGGCCTAATGCTTGCAAGTTCAGCTATTTTGAGTTCTTTTAATTTTAAGTTTGTGTTTGCGCGGTGTGTCATGACTTTGTATGTGCTGTAATTTTTAATCCGGTCCCCCAAAGTCAGATTTTCCATTGGACTTATATTTGCAGCCCCTCTCGTGCAACATTTTGATCCATAGAATAGCTGTCAAAGATGCTATATTTATGCAAATTGGGTTACCAAAATCAGGGAACAATTCTTGGTTAGCAGCGTGGCAGGTTAGTTGTTACTTTTTAGTGCTCTCTCTCTCTCAACTGGCTTTAGACTTTTAATTTTCAAACAACAGAACAGCATTCATAAAATGGGGGAAGTTTCATCCGGTTTTTGAAAAAATATGAGGCATAAAGTCAAATTTTTACAACATAGATACGAATTCACACCAATGTGTCCAGGGTTTTGAATATGGGGAGAGAATAAATCGAACACCGGGTTCAGGATCAACAGCAGGATTCATTTTGGCAGTATCTGATAGCATCCGGACCGGACCATGCCTATGAGTAGTGCATGCTATGGGAACGGGTTATAAAATCAGAGTCCACTTTCAAATTGGCTTTTAAATTTCCTGTTTTAGATACAAACCTGAAGTCAGGATCAGCCCATAATAAACTCGAACCTAAGATTAAGAGGCTATCCTTATTTTGAAGCCGATCCAGGTTATAATTATTCGAGAACGGGACCTAGGTAAAAATGGGTACTTTGTGCAAAAATCTGCAATATCAGGGTAAGATTAGCTAAAATAGTTTTGCCTTCCGAAAGGGAGGGGGGGTTCGGTGTGGTACAGAACGTCAGTACAAGTGCAAATCCTCGTGTATCAAAGTTGGAAATCATCTATTATATGAAATCAGCGCATTATTATTCTTCGTGCTCAGTTGCAGAATTATGCCCCCTTTTGGGGGTCTTCTTGTTAAACTCCGCTCCGCCCGCCGTATATATTGGACACATCTACATATATTTAGGTAATCTTGTAATCGTGCATTACTGTTAAGCAGCATCTACTTTCTAAATAGTCTAAATAGCGTTACACTACAGGAATTGTCGAAATTTTCATAAATAAAACAATTTGTTGCACTAAAAACACGATAAAACGAGAATTCTGTCTGGACGTAAAATTTCTTAACGGGAAATTTAGCGGGACGCAAAGTTGACGCAAATAGGAAAACCAAAAAACCCTGATTGCATGTACTAATTTCGAGGTTATGTTGTTCTAGGGTCTCCCCCAAAGAAGCGTGCTAAATCCTCTTCTGTTATTTCCATGTGGAATAAGTCTCCTTACAATGTCTGTACCATGTGTCGACTCTAATCGTTTTTGCGTCATGGAGCATTCTCTTGAACTGTACGCAGACTTCGACTGACTGGCTTTCTTTAATATTCATGACAGACATTTGTTATTATTCATGACGGGTGTAAATATTTGTTTGCTGCTCTTGCTGTGTTTGCCACCATTAAGAACTAACATTTTCATATCGCTTGCCGAGTTGATTTTACAAAACGTGCATAAAGATGTACTTATTTCCAGCGTTGGCAACTTCTTTAATTCAATACAACAGCTTGATCACACTAAGGTGAAATTTTCGGAATTTCGCGCTGTAACATAGGCTTGATCCAGCGCACTACTTAACTTTGCCGTCGTTTGCATCGGATGCATGCCTCAAAATGACGAAAGTCTGGCTTCAGCTGCTCAACATCCAGATATGTATCTCTTCTTTCAAAAACGTGTTAGAGGTAGTATCTCTATGATCTCCCGTCGATTCGCTAAAGCCAGTAGTCCTTAGGTGCACTTGTTCGATCCTTTAAAACCACATTCGTGGATAATCAACTTAACACGAACAACCTGCACGGATGGACAATGGTCCAAAGACTACCGTTGACTAAGTCGACAATATATTGTGTGCGCTGTGAAAAGACTTCGGCACAACTCTATCCATCGTTGAAAAATTAGTTCAAAACCTTCGTTCCAAAACGAAGTACAATGTCCATTACTGAAACCTTCGACTTCGTCTACAGCTTGGAGTTAAATTGATTCATATTCATCGCTTATTACTATTCGAACAAAAGCCATGAATGAAGCTATGTATTGAATTTAATAGTGAATTGAGAAAAATGCCCAAAGCGGCTTTGAAAACAAAATTTATTTAAGCTGCAAAATAATGTAGTATTTGGGAAAACAATGGAAAACGTACGAACATACCAATCTGTAGAGCTCGTGACAACAGAACGGGATTTTGTAAAACCAAGAGTACATAATAACTAAGAGTGTGACAAGCGGCAAGCTCTTAGTTATTAGGCTTGTGGACATGATCTGCACGATAACGGCTGACCCCCCCCCACAAATTAGACCCATCACTTCAAAGAAATTCGCACGCTATGACTACGTTCTAAAGCTCGAAAACACAACTACTCAGTTGGTTCAATGTGCGTCTGTTGCGAGCTTCAGCACACAAGCATAGCTTGCGAATTTCTTTGAAGTGATGTGTCTAATTTATGGGGGGGGGTCAGCCGTTATCGTGCATATCATGTCCACAAGCCTAATAACTAAGAGCTTGACGCTTGTCACACTGTTAGTTATTATGTACTCTTGGTAAAACTGACAGCTAAGCCTCGATTTAATCGCGCTACTATATTTTCCGAAGAATTAGTAGCTGTATACATGAATCGTGCTTGTAAAGTGATTCCAACATGTTTATGTTGGATTTCGCGTTCTTGATCTGTCCAAACATATCATGTATGAATTCCACTATAATTATTTTATAAGTACGGTGGAAAAGTAATATCATTATTTACTGATACTGATTCCTTGTGTTATTGTATTCATACTGATAATTTGTACTGAAACATGTTTGGCGATATTGCGTTATTTGATACGAGTGACTATCCGCCATCCCATTTTCTTCATTCTATTTAAAATAAAAAGTATTCGGTAAAATGAAAGACCTATAAATCCCAGTTTATATAACCAAGCTTTCGCCAAACCACACCATGACCAAACTCAAGTTTGGTGAAAGTGTGGTGGGAGTGTTATGGTGTGAAGATAAACCAAACGTCTACCAAACTTCCACTAAATTACTAACAAAGTGCCAAACTGCGTTTGGTCCATACATGTGATTGGGGGGGGTTTCACCCCCCAGACCTGGACCTCACCCCCCCCCCCCCAGAAGGGGTCCCTAACCCCATAAGAATCAGGATTTTTCCGGTTTTGGGCTCACCCCCCTCAGAACTTCCCCTCCTGCACATGTCTGATTTGGTCCCATAGCAAGTTTCACCAAATGTTTGGTGAAACTGACCAATCAGAATCCAATGCTTTTATCTGAGCTAGACACTTGCATAGAAAATTTTAGTGCATTTGTTTTCGTCATTCGCCATCGTTTTATTTAGTACTATTTATTTGTGTTGTTTCTGCAGCCGATTTTCGTTTCAGCATCAGCTGTGGTGCGCAATCCAAAATACTTTCAGTTTACGTTACAGTCGACAGCGAAATAGTTTGTTTTGGTTTTAGTTTCAGTCGAAGTTTTAATTTCAGTTCCAGGTCACTTAAAAAGAACGGTTACCAGCCTTCAGAGCACAAAGTATTGGAAGGGAGTATTGGAAATATTGTATAGAAAATTGAATAAGGAAGTATTGAAAAATTTAAAGAGGAAGTATTGTTCTAAAGTTATGCAAGACTATTTTTATATTTTGGCACTTGACTGTTCCATGTCAATCAATAGAACCAAAAATATTTTAATGTTCCAAGTAATGTTGTTTACCGGCCCAATTTTCCGTGGGCGGCCGGTGCCGGCCAGCCCAGCTCGGTGTGTCAGCCGGTGCCGCCAGCCAACCCACTCTGGATTTGGGCGGGCCGGGAGGCCGGCCGGTCTAGACAGGGCCGGTGCACAACTCCAGTTCCAATCGTTTACAATTTGCTTTAAATTTACGACAGAAACATCTGTAAGCCCCTCTAAGCTCAGGCCATGTGTGGCAAAACCATTTTACTACTGATAAATGTCAGTGGGGTCTTGTCTCGATTACCCCCCCCAGTACTCAAAATCCTTAAAACTTGACCAAATTAGTTAAAATTTGGTGTGGGTATGTTTTCGACCACGCTGAGTTCAGATATCGCAAAATTTTTCGATTTCGCGAAATTCGAAATTTTTCGATTTCTAAGGGGGGACCAAGGGAATCCGAAAACTTTTTTGTCTTCGATTTTGCTGAAAACATGTATATAGGGGTTTTCGGGGTCGCAGAACACGAATCTGAAGTCCGTCTTTGGTTTCAGCTTTTCGTTAGCTCAGAATAAGCTTACATCTTAAGCTTAAGTCTTTAGCTTATACTGAGCTAACGAAAAGCTGAAACGAAACACGGACTTCAGATTCGTGTTCTACGACCCCGAAAACCCCTATATACATCTTTTCAGCAAAATCTAAGACAAAAAATTTTTCGGTTTCCCTTGGTCCCCCGTTAGAAATCGAAAAATTTCGAATTTCGCGAAATCGAAAAATTTTGCGATATCTGAACTCAGCGTGGTCGAAAACATACCCACACCAAATTTTAACTCATTTGGTGAAGTTTTAAGGATTTTGAGTACTGGGGGGGTAATCGAGACAAGACCCTGTCAGTGATAAAATGTTAAAATAAAATAGGTTTAAACTGGCACACATACTCTCTTTACTTTCATTGGACTTCTCCTACGGTTTGGTGAATGTTTGGAGGAAGTTTGGTCAATTGGAGGTTGGTTGTGTAAACACAAAGTTTGCTAAACATTTTTCACCAAACCTGAGTTTGGCTAAAGTTTGGTTTGGCCAAAGTTTGGTGGTGTAAACTCTCCTTAAATGAATTTTGTGTATTACACGCCAAAATGTACAGCTTTGTATGAATAGACAAGAAACGTGCTAAAATGTACAAAAAGAATGCTGTGAAGAAATGTATTGACCATGTATATAAATACTTTCCAACAGCGAACAGGGGGGTTTACACTATCAAACTTTCTTCTGAATTTGTCAGATGAAAATTTTCTTCAAACAAAAGTCAGTCGAAATTCTCGCGTGTAAACGACTAACTGACTCAGCTCTGACAATGAAATTTGTGTTGGACGAAAGTGGAAATTCCGTCTGATATCAGACCAAACTGACCAGTCATATTGCTTGATTTTGAAAAGAGCTGGTGGGAAGCAACAGAAGCTGAATTTGATTGGACACTGGCATTGTCAGTCGCAAACTCCTTGCTTGTCTGATGGACAATGTAAACTACAAGTTGGATACAAAATGTTTGCTCTGACATTTTGTTCCATCTGACAAAATCAGAAGAAAGTTTGATAGTGTAAACCAGGCTTTAGGTATAGCTTTCCGTGGGGCAACCAAATTCTTCAGTAAAGCGTAATGATCAACGCCCAAAGAAGACAAGAAAACTGCCTTTCTCTTCTCGGGGCCATTGACATCAGTGGTCAAAAAATTGAATTTTACGTGTTTTACGTAATTTAATGTCATTTTACGAATTGAATTAAGAATTGAATCGTTTTACAAAGTTCTCCCAAGATTCGTTGAGAGTAAAAGGTTCCAATTTCCTCGTCGCCATTGTTAGAACCTCAGTTATGGAAATCCAAGTTATCCAAAATCCAAGTCAACTCAGCGCCAGTTGTATTTGGACTCATCACTCAAAAAATTTATTCCAGACCAGGAATTAATTTCGTTCTCCCGAACTAAGAACAAACAATAAATCGATCAGTTTATTTGCACCATTACTTTATACCTTCCTATTTTATATTATGCTATTTGGTACTCTGTCAACTGATGATGAATGAATTTATTATCAGAGAATGCTAAATGGCTGCGCCGTCGTTCTTGATTTTTTGCTATAATTTACTTTAATAAATAATCTCCATCATATAATTTGACACAACAGCATGTACGGTTTACATTTAATACTGTTTACAACAGGCATGGACGAACAAACCTTTAAGCAGTACACGAGCAGCAGCTTAATTAAAAAACAGCCTCTCACAATGTTTAAACACATAAGCATACAGTAGCATAAACTTTTGTGTCAGTAACAATATTTTACGGACTAGCTAACATAATACTAAAAATTATATTATCTATAATTGTACAACAATCAAAAATACAGTAACTATCATTTATAATCTTTTCAAAATAGCTTTGCAGCGCGTTCTTATTTCTAAATCCACACGCAGATGAGTTCTTTCAATATACAATCAAAATTTCCATAATTTGATGACATCACTAAAAACCACATGTCAAATATAAAACAATTAAATATGAACGAAATATAAGAAACAGTAAATTGTGTCAAAGAGTTTAGTTCATTTTTATCAACTTGAACTACATCACATAATTTTGAAACAAAAATGATGTTTGGAAAATTAAATGTTGTTTATTTATTGCAAAGTTAATGTTCTATTTATTTTATCGAGGCTATTTTAACCACAAGTAGTGAAGATTCCGCTTGAGATCCCTCAAAGGGTTACGATAATGCACATAACTGAAGTGAACACACAACTCAGTGAATGCGCAGCTGTGCAGCACAAATATTAACAATAGAAACCAATGAATACGAAATATACAGTAACTGATGACAGATAAAATTTCACATTTTTTCTATTTCTTCAAAAAAATTTTTATATAAAGACACTATATTTAAAAATAGAAAGGGTTGTCCACTACCGTATATATGGGTGTACCTATAAAATCTGTAACCGTAAATGGCAAATAATGTTGAATTCCGAAAAAATTTTAAACGCAGAGCACGCAATTTTTTTTTGCAATTCATTACGTGGCATTTAAATAAAGAAATAACAAGCATAAAACAATAACACAAACTATTTGACTACAAACTGTAAAACACTATATTTAACAATCAGTATTATGCAGCAGGAAATATGTTAGTTAAAACCAAAGATTGGCATGGTAATTTCACTATAATCGAAACTGTAACAAAATCTATTAATGAAAAAGTTGTAAGCATTTGGGTATTCACGAATTATATACAACTTTAGTTTTCCAATTACAAATTAGCCCAAATCAACCTAAATTAAATTGCCAATTTCACAAAAGTGATTTGGCAAAATCTATTTTTCCTGACGTCATAGAAGTTACAAACAAATAATATTACAGTTACACGAAAATTCAAAAAACCAATACAGTAAAAATCATTCAACAACACAGATCAATTACTGTTACAGAGTGTGCGCACAGTGTTGGACAACTCTCCAGCAGAACGTTACATACAGTAGCAAAAAAGGTAAAAAATACAAAAGTCAAGTAAGCAGCATTGAGTCTTGATTTTTGGCTTTTTACCAAAGCAATGGCTTACAGACGTGTGGATATGGTTTGTTTGAATTATGGTAAAGAAAGAAACAACACCTGTTCATTGTCACAGGAGAATGTAGGTACGGTAAAGTCATGGTTTGCAAACTGTAACAGCTGCACAGAGACGAGTGTCAAAAATGAGTAGAACCAGGAGGCAACAAAGAATTGAAACACCCGTTGCAAAAGATCTCAACTTTATGAGTCACCTTTTCTTCCATTTCACATCCAATCTGAAACACAAGCAGACCATAAGAAATTAATGAAGGAGATTAATTTAATTTAATTTTGTATTTAGTTTGACTTAATTTAATTTGTTAATTTAATTTATTTGATTTAATTCATTGTATGGTTATCAATCACCCCTCTCTGTTTTTCTTATCTCTCAAGCTGGCATCAAAGATATTCTATCATCAAGTAATATGCAAACAGTGCCTGGTCAAAGTTGAGAAAGCGGCAATGATCTAAATATTTTGACAATCGAAAAACGCCTTGACGGATTTTCGTCGACATTATGCCATTCCGTGTGTTTTTGGATAGAGAAAATCTACAGAACGAAATTTTTACATTGTTTGTTTATTCAGGACAGCACGGTTATTCCGAAAATATCTGATGTTTCCCTTATACTCGTTTTTATCTAAGGGCTGTAGTTATTATTAGATATTAATTAAATTCTTACATCTTAGTTTACAGTTGACTGATCAGATTCGATATTCTGTCTTGAAGCTCAGCCTCGGCTACGGGGTCTTCGTCCCCTCGTTTCGACAGTGACTCGACGAAAGGCGATTCCTCCAATTCCTCCTCATCGGGCACCTCAACAGCGACGAGCACTGGCTCTACCTCGACTATTTCCACGGGCTCGGGGTCTTCCTCAGGCTCGTCTAATTCGATTATGACAGGCACAACTTCTTCCTCTTCTTCTTCCTCTTCTGGCTCAGGTTCTGCGTTCCAGGGTGATCGCCTGTAGCGACCCAGGAAAGAGTTCATGAGTCGGGGATATGGATTTCGATAGAAATTCTCGTATCGAAGTCCATGCAGAAGAGTGGATCTTCGATCACGATTATAGTAATTCCAGCTCTGTGGCATCTCTTCTTCTTCCTCTTCCTCTTCTTGTTGCAACATCACCAGGGGTTCTATTTGGATCTCATCTTGTGTGATATTGTAGGACAGGGCGTTGTCCTCCTCCCCCCCGGCAAGTGGACCCGAAAACAGTGGCACAACCTCAAAGTCCTCCTCAGGCCCCCCGTGAAGGACTAGGTCAGTATCATCGCTCCAACCGCGTTTACTGACTGGACTCCCATGAAGGATTCCATTGGACCGTAGGGGGAGCCCACTATCGTCAGCCAGGTAGTCCGGGTCCTGAAGGAGGGCAACTCTCTCCAGCTTTTCCTCTGCCGGCTCCCGAGGACTGTCTCCTAAGGGAATAATTACCAGATCATCCTGGCTAGGTAGCTCCTCTTCAGGGGGATTACCGTCCAGATAGGTATAGACCGGATTAAACTGGATTAGGTCATCGTTATCACCATCGCTGTCATTGCCATCATCAAGATAGGTGATGACCGGTTCATCAAAGGACCGTTTTGAAGTGTCCAAAGGCTCGATTACCTCGAAATCGACCGGGACACCGTTTAAAATCATTGACGATCCCTCAGAAGGCCGTTCTAGGGATGAGCCCTCCAGATTAAACCCGAAATCTCCATCACCTCCGGTACCCGGGTAATTTTCATCGTCCAGCTCAATAATTACTGGTTGGCTGCCATAACTGCCCCCTTGGATCAGATTGGCGGAGGAGGGATAACGGATATAGTCCCAATCGCCAGGGGAAATATCGAACAGATTTTCTGAACTGACCTCATCCCCTTCGTCGGGCACCAGGACTACCTGCTATCTCCCAGAACCGGCCGGCTCAACATCGCCGATGTCGTTGAAGAATTGCAATGTCGACGAACTCGTCCAGGGCGCCAAGATCGGGTTGCGGCGAATCATCGCACCATGGGCTCCAAAATCGACAGATCTCCGAGATCTCACTTAGCTGCCCTTTCTCGCCGTCGTGGCCTTTGACGGGTTGGGACTCCTTAGGTAGGGACTTGGACTCTGAGAGGGACTTGGGAGCATCGGCTGGGCATCTTCAAAAGTAAAGAAAACGGTATTAGCGATATCTAAAGCAATTTAGAAAACACCATTCAAATACTGCGAAACATCATCTGTAGTCTAAGGATTTTCGAGTGCCTAAAAGTTAATCTTA